>CAIGRT010114872.1:0-17551 GCA_903798405.1 Fraxinus platypoda | reverse complement strand
AACTCAAAATGAAATTGAAAACACAGAATACAAAACTGAAACACAAAGAGAACGGCCCCTTACTCTCCCCAAAAGATTGAACAATTGTACTGTTGAAGGTGAACCCTAACCAAACATCCATCGACGTTGAAGTCCACGACCCGACCACAAATATTAGGTTTTTCCAGAAGAGCACGTGGAGGGAGAAATTCAAGGTAATCCTATAATTTATTTATGGTCTCTTCATTTTCATCTTTTTCATCTTTTCTATACATGGAATGATTATGTGAATATTTTAAAAATAGGCACCTGATTGCACGATCTTGGTGGTTTCTTTTTTTTCTTTTTCTTTTTGGTTTCTTCTTTTTTCCTCTGTATTGCACAAATCTTGTTGTAGTTGTCTGTTAAATAATATATTTCCTTTGCTAGTTTTCTATGGTTCATATTATTATTGTATACCATTTAGTATAATTGCATCATAGTTATGGGGAAACCTCATTATCAACAACGTGCTGACTTAATTTTCTTGTGCTTGATTTATTTGATATGGGTATTATCCGTAAATATTGGTTTAGTAAAACAAATTAGCAAAGTACATACAAAATTGTTGCTGATCATTTTCAATTTCTTATTGATGCGACAGATACGGAGGATAACACTAACTTCAATGATTTCGATAACGACATATCGTCTGGTGAAGACGATATGCTATTCGACAAAAAAATGTCACGGAGGGAATTGAATTAGGTTGTGATGGGAGGACAACCTAGCGAGAAGAAGAGGATAATGCAATAGTAGGACATGATGAATACCATGAGGCCGATGATCTTGAATATCCATCATCTGAAGAACTGTTGTCCGATATCTCATCAGACGATGAGGCTAGGTATCAATTTATCGAGTTTATGGCTGAAACGAATATGCACGATCCAAAGTTTCAAGTGGGTCAGTTGTTCAGTTTTGTACAAGAATGTAGGAAACGATTCGAACTTACGGTGCAGTAAATTGATATAATGTGAAGTGTAAGGCGAATGACGAAAGAAGAGTTCAAGGCATCTGTAAATCAAGGTGCACATGGAGAATGTGGGCTTTGAAGATGAATAATTCAGAAATCGTTCAAGTGAAGTCATAGACTCCTCAACACACATGCACTAGGGATTAGTACAATCGTCATTGTAACTACATTTTCATAGTCCATCGATACATTGAGCAGTTCAAGGCAGACCCGGAGCGAAAAACCAAAAGTATGCAAGCAACTTTGAAGGAGGACTTGAAGATAATATCACTAGAAATGTTGTTTGGACGACGAGAAGATATGCGAAGTAATTGATTAACGGCACTATCAAAGAACAGTTTGCAGTACCGAGGTCATATGCAGCTGAGGTATTAAGGACTAATCCAGGATCCACAGTAATGATAACTCTTAGTGGGCAGGTGTTTGAAGGTATATATATTTGTTTTAGTGCTTGCAAATCGGGATTTCAACATGGGTGTAGAAAAATCATTAGAGTAGATGGAAGCCATCTTCGGGGTGTTTGGGGGGTATATTGCTCACTGCAGTTGGAGTAGATGGAAATGATTGCATCTATCCAATTGCATATGCTATTATCCAGAAAGAGAACATGATTGCCTAGAGATGGTTTTTGAAATATCTGGCTAAGGATATTCAGATGGGAAATAGGGTTGATTGGACTGTGATGACAGATGGATAGAAATGATTAAGTAAAGTCATTGATGATTTATTTCCGGAGGCAGAGTATAGGTTCTATGTTAGACACATGTACACAAACTTTTTCGATAAGGAATATAAGAGTAAGACTCTAAAGGACTTACTTCGGCAGGCTGCTAAGTCAACTACATTAGTTGACTACAAACATTGGATGCACCAAATTCGTTAAGTTAATGAAAACGCTTATAAATGGCTGAAGGAGAGGCATCCGTCCGAATGGAGTAAATCTCACTTCAGGACACATTCGAAAAGTAACATTTTATTGAACAACTTGTGCGAAGTTTTCAATAAGATACTGATAGATGATAGGGAGAAGTTCATTGTAACGATGTTAACTGATATGCAGTTGGGGTTTATGACCAGGATAGAGAAGCATCGAAGTAAGATGAAAAGGTTCGGAGAGCGATTGTGTCCGAGAATAAAAAAAGCTGGCTAAGATAGCTGAGATGTCCAACGAATGCACACTGCATTTTTTTAGGAGAGCTTAGATGGCAGGTGGACTGCAGATCAGGGACGTATGTTGTTGACTTAAAGGAACGGAGTTGCGCATGTAGGAGGTGGGATTTGACAGAAATACCATGTAGTCACACCGTAGCCGTCATATGGGAGTGTAGAAATGACCTCGAGGAGTATGTGGATAATTCTTACACAGTGGATACATATTTGAGATAATAGACAACATTATGAATCCTATTAACAGAATACGATTGTGGCCCCAGTTGAACACTCTACATATATGTCGCCTTCATGGACTACTGCACAAAGAGGAAAAAAGTAGAAAAAAGGGGGAAACAAGCCGATGAAGATGTTATCGCACACTCACAAGGAAAATCGCATGTTAGGAGAAAAGGAAAGGTATTGATGACATGCTCAACTTGTAGATTATAGGGTCACAACAAAAGATATCACTCAAGGCCTGATGCAACCTTTGACGTAAGTCCTTAAGTGCAGGTTTATTGTGTATTTCAAATCGAATAACATCTGACTAATTTTTTTCCTACGTATCCAGGATTGGTACGAAGGACGGTTGGAGCAAATTGATACGGGAAGGCACGCATCGAAAGATATATGGAGACATGTAAGTAGTTATAATATTATTTAGGGATGTGAGTAATTTATCGAGTTTATAAATTGTTTAATAAGGCTTTTTCATTTTTTTATGGACAGGGAAATTTATCCCCGACCGATGGAATATAGATGATTCGAGCTAAGTACACGAGGAAGTTCATAGATTTGAATTCATGCCAACTCCTGGCGTCGAGCAACAATCTAATTTTTGAAGCTAGCATGAACTTGGATATCTAATTTTTGAAGGCAACATGGTTCGTGTTTGTGTAGTTTTTGATGTGTTCTTTGTGATTGGATATCTAATTTATGAAGCCAGTAATGGGCGTCATGTTTGTATAGTTTTTTATGTGGTTTTCATACTGGTGTTGCTGTTTGTTTAGGGGATGAAGTTAGTGAAACTGGTGTGGATGAAGTGAGCAGTTGTTGTTGGTTTTGTTTATCGTTGTGAAGGTAAAAAGAACAAAGACAAGTTCACAAGCATACTAACAGAGATCTTTGCACTCAAATAACCGTCGAGTATTCAGTTTTTCTTGTTCTATTTTTACTTGGCAAATGTGATATGTACATTACAATTTTACGCTGGAAGTTCACAAACAATACAAGGAAAACAATAGCACGAATATTCTATTTCGTAATACGAAGCCATGAAATTTAAAGCTAATTCTTCTTCTCAAGTAGACAGGTGGAATAGATTCACGACTTCGTACTTCTTTATTTTCCACTCTCTTCCATGTCTCCTTTACCCTTTCGGATGGTTAAGTTGAGGGACAACTCGAAGTGATTCATACTGAATGTTTTCTGTGTAAAAATTTCATAATTAGGAACTATCAATTGGAATAGCAATCAAATAAAGAATAAAAATAGTCACCAAAACTAAACACTCTATCATGTAACCCTAAACTTGAGCTTTCAATAACATAGAACAAAAATAAAACACGAAGCCCAGTTTCATAACTCGTGTGGTTTAATTACATACCAATTCAAGCAGAAACTTTATAGTTATTTAGCTGAACTACTGGTCATTTTAACATATAAACAAGAGTAAATGCTACAATGAAATAACTGAAATTGAAAATCGAAGCCTTGAACAACAAAAGGGAACATTTTCCTGAACAACCGGAGCCTAGAACAACAAAATCGAAGCCTGGAACAATAAAAGGAAATGTTTCGATAATCTTAGTTGCAGTACAAGGCCAGTGATATTAAAATATAAAAGGAAACATTTTTCTGAATTACCTCCATTTGTTCCCTCCATGTCAATAGTTTCAAGAATCGCCCTTGGGAGCCTTCAATTTCTGATTAATTTTGAATTTGGGGGTTAGGGTTCACGTGGATTTGGGAAACTCTGGTTTGAGAGATGAAGATTTCGTTCTTTTTGGATGAAGTTTTCATCTCACGCTTTCAATTTGAATTGCCTGCTTGGGGTTTGGTATTAGTGACTTGGCAATTCATTTTTGAGATAGACCAATTTAACGGCCACATGTGCAAACTGTTATCCACGTAGGCGATTGAGCTAGACTGAAGTTATCCGGTGAGTAATGGAGTGCAATTTTTCAAAGTTCAATGAGCAATGAGGTGTAAACTAAAGTTTAGTGAGTAAAACGTGACGTTATGCGAAGTCCAGTGCGTGTTCAAACAATTAACTCCTTTTCAATAGATCGTCTTCTAAACTAATGATGAATGTGTTTAACTACTTAAGACTAACTAAACACTATAATGTATGTATCTTTTTTCTTACATACCACAATTAGTACAATACATTTTATTTATTTTTGGACAAGATCAAACATCTAGTTTATAGTTACTACATAGTACGTAGGTTCACTTGTTTGTCGAAAGCACTCCACACAAATATTCAACACGCACATAATCAATACTAATCTAAATACCTCCCAACATCATATCAACTACCTCCAATCTATTCTTCTGGTTAAGTGATTGTGGTTCTAAATTTCAACTTAAATCCATTCAACATATTGTATCAATATACCTAATTCAATAATGCATAACAAATTTCATGACTATTATGTTCGATATAATACAATCTCACATGATTAAGGATCAAATTAAGAAAAAAGTTTCACCATCCAGTCATAATTCACAAATCATCAGCAGTTTTATTTCATCAATTTGAAGACAAAGCTATCCAAATCACACAAGCACACTTAAAGTGATAAATATTTTTAATTTTTTTTTAATATTCTTTTGAATTTTATGGTAAATCATATAAATAAACAAATATAACAAAGTTATTACACCCGATATTGTCCTCAATTTCTTCACAAAATAAGCTTAAACCCCTATTTGATCCACGTTAAAATTTTCATTCTCATTCTTCTACTCATTTTTAACCACACATTTTTCAATAAAATAATATTTTCCATCACATCAATAACTTTTCCTTCTTTTTCAATCTCCATTAATCTACTATTCCAAAATATATTCTTTCAAAATAATGTGGCTCAAACACACCCTAAAAATGTTAAAAATACTCGGTTGTCTATAGAAATATCCTCCTTCCTTTCCCTTTGTTCGCTTTGCAACATGTTTCGATCATATCTAAAAAAAGAAATGATAATTCATTATCAATATAATCATATATGAGTTAAAGCTAATTCTAATCAATTGGGAGTGTGGGATGAGGGGCAAATTGGCTTGATTGTGTTGCTAGAAATGCTACCCTAAATATCGAAAATCATACTTGATAGTAAGTAAACGTGTTTGAGTACTAAATGCAATCCTATCTCATTATATGTAATGGAATTACCAAAAGCAAAATAAATAAAAGGGTTAGAGAATTGGGTTGCCTCTTAATAAGCCCTCGTTTATAGTCCTAGCTCGACTTTTGCAACAATTTCTCAAAACACTCTCAATAATGCTATTGATGGCTTGCTTAATTTGCATAACTTGACTTCGCTCCACTCCTTGTTTGTACTCTGAACCGTTAAGTTGCCCTTTCATCATGATAATAATTGCCTACACCCAACTCGAACTCGACTATAAAGATTTCTACATCCATATTGGCCTTAATCATAAAATCAATATTAAGGCAAACAATGAAGTCGGAGGATTCATGAAAATTTCAACTTTATTAAATGTCAATGCTTCGTTTGGTTTCATCGTTAGTTGTTATCTTCTTAGGTTGAATGATTGATCTTCTACTCAAAACTTCGAGAAATTTTATAAGGAAATCTTTATGGGGCGTCTCCTTTCTTGAGGATTAGTGAAATTATCACTATTATGATTTTTCGACCAAGGCCAGGTAATCCCCACAATGCTTCTAAGGACAAGTCTTCCTCATCTAATTCGTTCAAGTCATATTCACGAAAAATTAGCAAATTGGATTTCCATATTAAACACAATGACAAGTTATCCTCGTCAAATTTTGCAAGTATATTATATCACATTGTTTCAAAATCCTTGCTTGGCGAAGAAATCTCCCATAAGCATGTCTTCGCCATCCATGTCGGGATCAATCACTGCAATTTGTTTTGCTACTTATTTACTTCTCTCTTTTCATGTCAATGAAACCAAGAAAAACAAGTAAAGCAACTAAAAAAATTAAAATCAATTAGAGCAAGAATTAACAAAAAAATTAATTAAATAACTAAATTTCCCAACAAGGATGCCAAAAGCTTGTTCTTGATTTTATAATATTAATATTAGGGCTGGGCCAAAAAAACCGCAGCCCGCTAAACCGAACCGACCCGACTCGTATTGGGTCGGGTCGGTTCGGTTTTAAAACTATTTTGGGTCGGGTCGGGTGAAACAATTTTAAAATTATTATGGGTCGGGTCGGTTCATTTCAAACCATTTCAAACCGACGAACCCTATTTTCTTTGAAGCTTTGAAGCGGCGCAGTAGACCATTCTTTTTCTCGCCCAGATCTGACCTCCAAGAACACTGGTAAGTCCTCTCGCTCTCCCTATTGTTCTAATTAAATCCCTTTTTCTTGAAATTAAGCTATAGATTTGAAATTTTCTTGTACAGATCTATATATTCTTGGTGATTTTCTGGATCTTCTGTACATTGTTGGCTGGTTCTCTTGGCACCGTTTTGCTGAGGCTTTTGGTGGTCAAATCTTCGGACGACTACGGTGGTTTGCATTTTTCTAAACCTTTACTTGAATATTTGGTATCTATGTTTATATATTTCTTATTATTCATATATAGGGAGTTCGAATGGAAGAACTCAGTTTGTGTGTATGAAGGGAGAGTGAGGGGATTTTCGAAATTCATATATATACAATTTTTATGATGTGTTTCTTGTTTTACTTTGTATGACTATATGCATTTCTTAATTTCATGTTCTTTTCTCGCCTTTTTAGCTCTGGATTATAGAAGTATTGTTTGAAGGGTATGTTCACACAAGTTGAAGTGATGAAAATTGGTTTAATATTCATGACTTTATAACATTATCCAGTCTACTGATATTGGCTCACGAATCACGTTCACATTTTTGTTTTACTTTGTACATTGCATCACTTCATATCCATTTTGTTACATGCTTTGAACAAACTTTTTTGTGGTAACAGGGATACTGCTGGTCAGGAGAGATTTAGGAGTCTTATTTCAAGCTACATTAGGGATTCTTCTGTGGCAGTGATTCTTGTAGGGAATAAAACTGATCTTGTAGATAAAAAAGGCAAGGGAAAAAATATGGATTGTGATTCACTTTTTTCTGGTTTTCCTCCCATAGCTCCTGGGGTGTGTCTTTTGAGCTTCTTTTTTTATGCTTTTTAGCATCAAATGACCATTAGCATGATATAGTCAAGAAACTTCAATACTAGTAATTCGTTTTCCAGGATTGATCTCAAGTATTGTTCTGCAGTTGCAGTAATATATTGATTTCTACTATCAAAATATGCTGATAACTCGGAAGATATTCAACAGGTAGCTTATACTTTTGATGCTGGGCCAAACGCAGTTCTGATTGCACGTAACAGAAAGGCTGCTACGCTTCTCCTGCAGAGGCTACTCTTTTATTTCCCTCCCCAATCTGATACTGATTTGAACAGGTAGATTTTGCAGTCCCTTTGTTTTTATCATGCAAATTTATTGATTTTATGGACATAGAACATGATTGGATAAGCATTAAAAGTTTACTTCTTAGTAAATTTACTTATCATAAATTAGTTTTAAAGTTCTTTTTAACTTTTTGTTGATGAAAGTTGATACTAAGTAAGAGTTACTTTCATAATAAGTAACTTATTTTTACTTATAAGTAAAAAAAGTAACGTATTCAAACACATTTGGAAAGAAAATCTTCTACTTATTCTAAGCTTAGCTATACGGAATTCCCCTTTGTCCATTAACTTCCCTGACATGTTCTTCCCCGTTGTGCCTCTTCTTCTCTAGTTATGTTATCGGGGACAAGTCAATATTAAAAGATGCCGGGGTTCATGACATGAAGGACATTGAAGCTTTGGCTTTACCTCCAGAGGTTAAAGATAGTATTCAGTCGCAGAAATACAAGGGAGATGTTAGTTACTTCATTTGCACGAGGCCTGGGAGAGGTCCGGTATTGCTAACTAATGAAGCTCAAGCACTTCTCAATGCAAACTGGATTGCCCAAGTAAAGAAGAGCAAGTTTTATTGTTATGATTATTTCTCTGAGGCCAACTTAAATTGTATTTAATTTTGCATTATTATCGTTAAGAATATACCGTTGGACATGATTCAGTACCCTTAAAAAATCATATTCCATTTGCTTAGAGCATGTTTAGCTAAGCAATTTCTTGTGTTTGGATCTCAGTGAGTAATTTTATTGAAGTTTTTAGTTTAAAAAAAAAAAAAAAAACCCCCACCTAGACCCGACCCGACCCGATTCGGGTTGGGTCGGTTTAGGTTATGAAACGGGTCGGGTCGGGTCGTGAAAGAGTTAAAAACCGAGCATGTCGGGTCGGGTCGATTTTGGGCCAAACCCGGCCCGACCCGACCCAATGCCCACCACTAATTAATATAACGCAAGTATATGATATTGTAAACAAATAATAAAGTGACGCAAGTCCAAGTATCGATCCCACGAGAAGTGAGTATTTAGTCTAGTTTCCAACTAACATAACTATAAATGAATGTAAACACACAATAGAGATGAGATAGATGATATTGACGGTCTAAGTCTAATCTAATTATCTAACCAAATTAACTAAATGGTAGGAAACATTTATGAATTTAAGTAATTGAACGAACAATGGGACACTGTATCCCCCTATAATCAAACATCTTAATATCAATTCAAGCCCCCAGGGCATATCTCCTAGTGGCAAAGGGGAGGGCTAGGATGAAGCCAATGTCAAGAGTTTTCGAACTAATTTATCTCATTTTACTTGGATCAAATTATGTAGGGAGTCTATTGCTTGCAAGAATTAGGCTTCTACGTGATAAAATGCAATCGTGTGTAGTTATAGAGATTAAGCTCACGTTTGGCTTCATTAAAATAAGATTTCAGGGATAATGTGTAGTTGAAAATAAATTTTGAAAAAATGCATTTTTTTTTTTTTAAATGGAGCCTTAATAGGGGCTAAGTATAACATTATTTGATATAATTATATACAACTAAAAATATATGTTACCTGTTGCAAATCAAGATCGATAAGAGGAGAAATTTTCCGAGTATAATTCAAACTTTGTATTGAATCATACTTTAACTCAGTCCATCGACTAAATAATCGTGTCCTTGTTTCGTTTAGCTAAAAAAATTAGAATTTTAGTAATTTTGATAAAATCTGATGAAATGTATGATTGAAAATTTAATAAATGTTGTGAGTTTTATAAAATATATAATTAAAATGAGTTTGATGAAAAATAGTTTTAGAAAATGTAGGCCAAACAGATAACACGATGACTAAATTAAAATATAGGGTTAATAGTCCAGGCCTATCCATAAGCTCTCCACCCTGGCTTCTGGGAGGCACATCTTGCGATTTACCTCCTCCACAATGGCCCAGGGCAGGGTCGGTGGGGGCCCTCAAGTTTGGGGTTCAACCATCTTAATATCAATTCAAGACTTTGACAATGTATATTTGAACTTGAAGATAAATGCTCCTCGAGTAGTAGTAGTATTAGATCTATCCTCATATATGATCGGATAATATCAATATTCCGAATGCGAACATATGAGATGCATTAAATAACAATAATATTAATTTGATCATGCAAAGTATAGATAATCCATTACGTCTATAAGATCTCACAATAATTTCTACTAGTGTTCTTCATTCTCCCGAATATCAACGAAATCATATATCAATTCAATTAGTGAACAATTAATTGAAATTTATTAGAATTTTGACAAGTATTTAAACCAAATAAATATTTAAGTGTCAACTGAATTTAGTATAAAAACATCTAGAAGGCCATCTATAAAATTAGTCCAGTATTATATGATTACAATAGCACCATACAATATCACTCGAAAAATAAAGTGTTGAGAAGAAAGACGGAAACAATCTTGAATTTTGAATTTTTCTATTGTTCTTGAATTATCTCATTGGATGTATTCTTCTCCTTCTTCTTCAAACTCAAGTAATAATGTATGAAAAGACACGAATTTGGTGTCTTGTAACAAAAGCTTATTGGAAGCTTTGCAGAGAATATGGAATTTGTATCAATAGCTCTCTACGGAATATGTGGTATATGTATCTTTTAGGTACAAGAGTCCTAAGCTTACTCCTTGAATTGTAGATGAAGATTAGATTTAGGTTAAAAAAAACTATGCCCTAAACTGTTAGAAAATTACGCAAAGACCTGGTACCACTTTATTAGTAAATAAAGGAACGAATATAATATGGCAATATGAAAATAATAATCACAAGAAAACAAAATTTACGTGGTAAAATTATACCACGGGCAAAATAGTAGAATTTATTAATATCAATAATGAAGGATTACAAATTATTGTGTAGAATGTAAGAATTGATTTTTCTAGAAGTTTACTCCTCATATGTGTGTGTGTGTGCGCGCGCGCGGGTGTGTGGTGTTGTTCAACTATAACAAGTATACAATAATGGAGTGTTTGGGATAAAATATGATTTAAAAATTGTCAAAAAATGTGAACAGATTTTTCTCAGATAAGACCGCTACTTGAGCGGCGTTCTTACGGCTATTGAGCAGTGATTGGCTCTCGAGCGGCCACCTCGCGAACATCAAGCACCGAATCTCCTATTTTTGGTGCTTGAGTGAGAGCCAGTTCACCGTTTCCTTCTCCTTTCATGATTTCTTCTTCTCTTATTGCAAATTTGATTCATTCAAGTTGTTAGGTATTTGATATAATTGCCAAGTCTGTGAACAAAAGGAACTAAAATTAATATGGTGTAAAAGTCAAGGAGTAATGTAATAATGGAAATTGAGTTATATTAGGTTTAGGGTTCGAGAATGGAAAAGAAGCAAAAACAGCGCCGCAATTTTGCTAGACTGTCGCCATGACTTGGCTCGAGCTTCAGAAACAGTAACAATGTGGCTAGCCTGTCGCCAGGGCTTCGCTCGAGCGACACACTGTCGCTCACCTGTAACCCAACTCTCGCTCGAGCGACAGGGTTATTTGGAGAATTTTTAATGCTTTTATCCCGTCCATCCATTCCTTAACCTATGTATAAATAACATAATGGCTCTGAACGTTTTTTTCCTAAGGTTCAACATTGAGAAAAACTAGGGATGGCAACGGGGCGGGGCGGCCCTCCCCTCCCCTCGCCCCGCTAAGAAATTCCCCACCCCGTCCCCGCCCCGTTACTCGTTTAAGTCGGGGCGGGGCGGGGTAGGTCATTTCCCCGTTTATTCCCCATTTAAATTTTTTTTTTTTTAGTTTTTGATAATTTATTTTTATTGTCCATATTCATTAGATTTAGACAAATAATTTTAGTTGCTATTTTCTTTAGAACAAATGAAAATTTTCATTTAAAGTATTAAATTCTAAAAAAAAAATTTTTTTTTTTTAACAGGGCGGGGACCCCGTTACCCGTCCCTGCCCCGAACCCGCCCCGGGGCAAAATTCCCCGCCCCGTTACCCATTTAAGCGGGTTTTTCCCGCCCCGTTCGGGGCGAGGCCCCGCGGGTATCGGGTTTATCGGATTTTTTTGTCATCCCTAAGAAAAACACATTCTCTTCATATTATCTTCATCAATTTAGTTTTCAACGTTCATTCTGTCATTGGTTCTTGGCGGTGAAAACATCAAATCCACAATCCAAATACCAAACTGCTACTGCCTACATATCTGTCAGAGTTATGAAGATCAAGGGAATGTGACTGAAGTTCCAGTCGTTGAAGAACGAGGAGTTCTTCGTTAATCCACAGGAGATAGACGAATTCACAAAGCTGGGAGTTGCTGCAGGAGAGCGCATTATAGGAGAGCTTTGAAAACTGCAGCTGGGAGTTGGTGTAGGAGCACGAAATTCAGGAGAACTGTGGGAATTGCAGTCAGGAGGTCAGAAAATACTAGTGCTAGTCGGGTCTGGAGGACTGTAAGTTTTAATTCGTTCATAGTGGATTGTTGACTGGCAAAGTGCCCGAAGTTTTTACCCAGTTGAGGTTTCTCCGTGATTATTTCTTGTGTTTATTATTGCTTTCATATAACTACGGTATTTCAACATATGAAATTTGACTATTTGATTAATCATCTAGAGATAATTAATAGTGACTTGTTGCTAGTTAATTATTAAGTTTTTAATTTGCATAATAACCTATTCACCCCCCTCTAGGTATAGTTTGGGTCAAACTTCGTATTTTCAATTGGTATCAGAGTCTTATTTCGACTCATAGCCCTTATTTAATTCTAAATGAGTCAGTCATTATCCGTACCTCCGTTTTTCGACTGAAGCAACTATACTTATTGGAAAGTTCGAATGAGAGCTTTTCTTAAAACATTGGATGAGTGTATTTAGATGAGCGTTCAAACTGGGTGGACTGCACCATCAACTATTGTTGCGGTGTAGCTACACCCACTGATATTTCACTCTGGACTAAAGATGACTTAGCTGAGTGTANTGAGTGTATTTAGATGAGCGTTCAAACTGGGTGGACTGCACCATCAACTATTGTTGCGGTGTAGCTACACCCACTGATATTTCACTCTGGACTAAAGATGACTTAGCTGAGTGTAACTGGAATAGTAAGGACATTCATGCACTGTTCATGACTGTGTCTGCTGAAGAGTTTAGGAGAGTATCGATGTGTGAAACTACTAAAGATGTTTGGGATATATTAGAAACCACACACGAGGGAACTAAAATTGTTAAAAACTCTAAACTGCAGATGTTGATCTCTAGGTTTGAAGAAATTAGAATGAAGGAGGATGAATCGTTTGATGAATTCTATGCGAAGCTTAATGCTATAGTTAATTCGAGTTTCAACCTAGGTGAGAAGATCCCCGAGTCGAAAATCGTTAGAAAAGTCCTTAGATCCCTACCTGAAAGGTTTGAACCTAAAGTCACCGCGATTGAAGAAAGTAAGGACTCTGATGCTGTTAAGATAGAAGAACTCGTAAGATCCCTACAAACCTATGAACTCACCATATCTCAACTAAAAAGGGCTAAATCCATAGCCATGAACCATGTTAGGGAAGAAGAGAGTGAGTCAACTGATGCTAAGACGCTTAAGGACGACGAAATAGCTTATTTCGTTAAAAAATTTCAGAAGGTGATGAGGAATATGAGAAAACCTCAAGAACGGAAAAATGATATTCCTAGTAAATTCTCGAACGATAAGCGTGAGAAGAATAACTCTAGGACTGCTAATAAGAAAATACAGTCTGTTAGATGTCATGAATGTCAGGGTTTTGGTCACTATAGGAATGAATGTCCTAATTTGAAGAAGAACTTGAATACAGGTAGGTGTAAGGCATTAGCAGTGATCTTGAGTGATGATGAATCAGATTCGAGTGCTCAGAGTGATGCCTCTGGAGGTGAAGATGAACAAAACTTTATGACCTTCACATCTATAGCTACGATTGAATTCGATAAGGAAAGTGAAAATGTTGAGAATGAAGAACGTAGTAAAAAATCTGAAGAAAAGTCTAAGGATGAGATTGATATTCATGAGTTTTATCGAGAATTATTCGAGGAGAGTCTTAAAATCAAAAAGGTCAATAAAGCTGTTCTAAAAAAGGTAAATGAACTTGAGATAGATAGGAGAGAGAGAGAAAAACTCATAGGTAACTTTCAGGACTCTACCAAAAATCTGAATGAGTTGAAACTTGTTAATGAGAACTTAGAAGTCAAAGTTAAATCTTTAACAAGTGATCTTGAAAAAACTAATACTCAACTTCATTCGTTCATGAGTGGTACGCAGAAATTCGATAATTTGTTGGGAATGAACAAGCCTGATGGAAATATGCATGGTCTAGGTTATGTTCAAAATGGTAATGCTACTGTTACTAAACTGTTAATCCTGAACCCAAGGGCACGAATGTCTTTGGATCTAGACCTACTTGACAACGTAAGGTCAATTTTCCTATATATCGACAACAACCTTTGAGCAGGTTTGAACCTAGGTTTATTTCCACTTGTCAACATTGTGGCGCACTGGGACACATAAGACCTAGGTGTAGTAAACTCACGACTAGAAGTAAAAGTCAGGAATTCTCAAGCAAGGTTAACTTTCTCGCCAATCAGGTTAGCCATTTAACTGATATGATGACTCAGTTAACTACGATCACTTCTACTTCTAAGAAGGCTTGTGTTAAAAAGAGTGACCTGAAAAGTCGTGAGATTGATCATGCTCTTAAACGTAAAAGCATCCATGTATCTCTTTGATCAGATACTTAGGTGCATGCATATGCAGCTCATTGAGTCCATTCATTCTTGCATGCATCTAACATATTTGTGTTTTGATTTTGTTTTGTGTTTTTACTTTTTAAAAGATTTTGATTTTTTATTTATTTAAAAAAATGATGAAAATTTGAAAAATATAAATGTGGAAGTTGCTTTTACAACTTAACATATGATATATTTGAATTTGTTTGTTGTGATCAAGCATGGGGTTAATTGATAAGTTGTAATATAATTTCCATTGCTGGCTTAAGTTATTCATGGAGTACTTCGTATAGGAGCCTTCATGTACCATCTGCACTGCACATACTATGATATTGTTAGTAGGACTCTACCGCATGTGTTAGATTTGGGATGACAATTACATGTTAGTAAGGTGACTTTGAACATGAACCATATGTATTAGACATAAACTCAAGTTTATCCCTGGTATTAAAAAAAGAGGGAGACTCAGTAACTTATATTTTTCTTCGGAGCCTATTTGACTCGAGCAATTAAGTATGTGGGAAGGTTTATTGTTCATTGCTTAAGTATATGGGTCACTTATACAATTTACTCCACGATAACTTGCGCTAAGTATGTGGGAAGGTTTATTGTACATTGCTTATCCTTGTGCATGTTAACAACAATATTTTTTGGTGTAAAAAAAAGGGCAAAGCATTTCTGTGATTTTTTTTTACGTTATTCCTTGTCATTTTGTGACAAAAAGGGGTGTAGTATTTGATGATGTGATGGAGTAGAAATATGATAATTTTGACTGGACATGATGTATCAAAAAATTTTGATTAAATGATAATTTCATTATTGTTAGATTAAATTTTGATATTTTGTAGTATCAATGTTTCGTTTTAGTATGTTGGGTTGCATTGATATTACGTCTTAATTTAGCTTATGCTATGAAACTGAAAAAATGCATTATGAGTTATTAATAGTTTAAATCACTTTTACATTGTGTACTGCTTGATTTAACTGCTTGAATCGCTTTTACACTTAGTACTGTTTTACATACATTTTACACTGGGTATTTGAGTTGTCTATTTCAGAAAATAGGTTTTGATAAATGAAAAGCAGAATTCGATCAAGACAATTATTGGTTGTGTCAGTCTTTGAGTCTGTAATTTTATTTCACCACTACCTTGACTTTAGATTGTAATTTTGTCACAAAATGCCAAATGGGGAGCTTGTTAGGTATTTGAAGTAATTAGCAAGCCTGTGAACAAAAAGAACTAAAATTAATATGGTATAAAAGTCAAGGAGTAATGTGCAAATAGTAGAAATTGATTATATTAGGTCTATGGTTTGAGAATGGAAAATAAGGAAAAACGACGCCGCAATTTCGCTAGACTGTCGCTATGACTTGGCTCCAGTGTCAGAAACAGTAACACTGTTGCTAGCCTGTTGCCAGGGCTTCGCTCGAGCGACACACTGTCGCTTGTCTGTCACCCAGCTCTCGCTCGAGCGACAGGGTTATACGGAGAATTTTTAATTCGATTTTTTAAAGCTTTTTATCCGGCCCATCCATTCCTTAACCTACATATAAATAACATAATGCCTCTGAACGTTTTTTTTCCTAAGATTGAACATTGAGAAAAACACATTCTCTTCATATTATCTTCATCAATTTAGTTTTCAACATTCGTTCTGTCATTGGTTCTTAGCGGTGAAAATATTAAATCCACAATCCAAATACCAAACTACTACTGCCTACATATTGTCAGAGTTATGAAGATCAAGGAAACGTGACTGGAGTTCCAGTCGTTGAAGAACGAGGAGTTCTTCGTTAATCTACAGGAGATAGACGAATTCACAAAGTTGGAAGTTGCTGCAGGAGAGCGCAATACAAGAGAGCTTTGAAAACTGCAGGTGGGAGTTGGTGTAGGAGCACGAAATCCAGGAGAACTGTGGGAATTGCATTCAGGAGGTCAGAAAGTACTAGTGCTAGTCAAGTCTGGCGGACTGTGAGTTTTAATTAGTTCATAGTGGATTGTTGACTGACAAAGTACCCGCAGTTTTTACCCAATTGGGGTTTCTCCATGATCATTTCTTGTGTTGTTATTGCTTTCATATAACTACGGTATTTCAACATATGAAATTTGACTGTTTGATTAATCATCTAGAGATAATTAATAGTGACTTGTTGCTAGTTAATTATTAAGTTTTTAATTTGTTAGGGTTTCTCCATGATCATTCTTGGTGTTGATTTATTGGTTTCATATAACTGCGGTATTTCAACATAGGAAAATTGGATTGTTTGATTAACCATCTAGAGATAATTAATAGTGACTTGTTGCTAGTTAATTATTAAGTTTTTAATTCCGCATTGATAAGTGCGTTTTTACATACTTATTTTACTATCAAAACATGAGAAATTATTGATTATTATGTTGAAATATAGCTTAATTCTATGTATTTATATTTTGCAGGACGAGTGATGAATGTAGCGGAAATAAGAAAAAACAAGTGAAAAATGACCAAAATGGAAGAAAGTGAAAGTTCAGGGACTAAAGTGCAAATACTAAAAAATTGTGTCGGGACTCACGATNAGTCAAAAAGGAATGGAATATTATCAAAATCAATTTCCAATTCGCACAAGATATATTCCAGATTTTTAGCCGAAAATTGAGACCCATTTTTGGCATAGTAAAAGTCCGAATTGGAAAAGAGCTATTTCTAACAAAGTTACATCTGTTTGAGTTATATTTCTAACGCATTTTGAATCGTTTAAATTGGATATTGGAAGAGAAAGTTATAACCAAATTACTAACTGCTGTGCAGAGACAAAAAATCCGCGCGCGAAAGCAACTTTCCTTATTCGATTAGAACTCTTTTTGAAACCAATTTGGATGTGATTTTCATCCAATTTCCAACTCCTACAAATACTTAACAGCAGAATATATATGGAGGAGGCCCCCATACA
Source organism: Fraxinus platypoda (assembly GCA_903798405.1). Lineage (NCBI taxonomy): Eukaryota > Viridiplantae > Streptophyta > Magnoliopsida > Lamiales > Oleaceae > Fraxinus > Fraxinus platypoda. Next base: position 96 of record CAIGRT010114872.1, on the reverse strand, counting down.
CCATTCTTCTCCTCTTTGGCTCAAGAAACCCATGTAGAACTAAAACCCTTGGTGAAGCTACGAAGGAACTCGATTGGAATTGGTGATTTCATGTCT
>CAIGRT010114865.1:0-13872 GCA_903798405.1 Fraxinus platypoda | reverse complement strand
CACACACACACACACACATATTAATTGAACAAGATAGCAAAATGCGACATCTGATTGGTCATATGAAATAACATTAAACACAAAGCATTGGACCCCATCCGTGAAACGATAAGCTACCATTTGCTTTCAATAATGGGAGCGTGAATGTCAGACACCATTTTTTGAAAAAGACAATTTAAAATACAAAATGTCATAAATAATTCATTTATTTGCTATAAAATATCTTTGGAAAATGACGATGGCCTTTTACGGGTAATATTATTTAGCATTATTGATGTTTAACATCAATTTAGGCAGCAACACTATTGACATTAAATTATGGATACAATTAAACACAAGAAATTGTGGTCTATTTAATAGGACAATAATATGTTGACATCTAGACCAGTATTCAACATTACCGGTGCTATATAAAATTATTCTAAACACAAGATGTTAGATTATTAATTTATAATATATTTGGTTGATATAAAAATCTACAATTATATGTTACTTGATCATTCAAATTCAAATCATTAGTAACCAAGATTATCATTTCAGAAAAAAGGATCGACGATCGTTGGTACTCCGATTATCGAGTCAAATGTCGAAAATCGTAATCGTAGCATATGGAATTGAGGGCGGGAGGAACAAACAATAGAGATTTGACTAGAGTTTAAAAAATTGCACAGCTTTACATATGCATGGATGTTTGTGGGTGAGAGTCCACATTGAATTAGGTTGAGATGTTGCAACCCTAACTCACATGTGCCATCTGATTGACCTTTAAGGAGTTATTTCCTTCTCAAGCCAGATTACCCTATACAATATTATACATCGAGATTTTTCTTGATCGGTAGTACATAGAATCTTTTACCGATCAAGAAAACGAATTGATAATAATAAAGATTCGCTAAATTCACGCTCCAACAGGCTAAATCATTGCAGTACAATAGATGTCGTTAGCCTAACAAACGTATCAGAGTTCGACGTCTCTTTATTGAAATTATGCGAGGATCAAATGGAATGATGTGGTACTGCCAAAGGTGAGGTCTGCGACTCATATTACATTGTCCTAAGTATGCGAGGTGCGTGGGAAACATGCAAGGCTACAACGTGGTGAGATGTTGTAAGCCTACATGGCCTTTATTTTCTACGTAGATCTTGCATGGCCTTCGCGCTAATTTGCGGTGTAACAAGTTTTCCTTTTAATTACATTACATCAAGAGTATGTTTGGCTAAGCTTAAAGATCCCAGAAGTTACTTTTAAAGTAATATTCATGTTTTCAGCTATATTCCACTATGATACTTCTTAGAATAACATTAGATAGATCTTTCAAAGGGAAACTTGAAGCAGCGTGCCCAAACATTTGAATTTTTCGCAGATTTTATCATAACCTTCAGCTTGTGCCACCGACGGTTTCAAATCTTTGGAAAATTAGCACTCGGAGTCCAAAATGACAAGAAACTTTAATTCCTCCGTTAGTTGATTTTGAAAATGAAAAAAAACTGAATATTTTGACCATTTTAAACATGAACATTTTCGTCTTTGAAAATAATAATAAAAAAACATAAATTTTCCTCACCCACCAACTTCACCGTCCCCACTCACCCCAACCCAACCCAAAATAAACCCAAAACCGAGAAATACCACATGAAACTCTGAAGAAATAAAGATGAAAGTGACTAAAGAAGATTTTTTTTATAATAAAAGGTTTCACTAGATTTATCAAGCAAATATGGGTTTAAAAATAGTTTTTTCCAAATCATTTGTACTGTTCAAATGTATAATTAAATTTCTTGTTCGTGTTTGTCTTTGAAGATTTAAGTTGTCGAGTAAAAATCAAGACATTCAAATCTGTGTATATACATAAAGAAATGTGTGTGTATATATATTCACTTGGCGTTGAATGTTAAAATGGAAAGCAGCGGCTGCATTGGAGGAGGATGGGAAACAACAGCCGTTATTGTTGACTTTTATTAGACGAGTGGGGCCTAATAACGGCTATATTTTCAATTTTAATCAGTACCAAAAGGGCTCTTAATCATTATTAAGTTCTAAAAGTTTTAAAAAATTAAAAAATAAAATTTCGTGGCTTCCTCCCGCTACTGAAGTACCCTCGGTGGGTTTTGACTTCAACAACGATTTTTTAGTTGATAATAGCTTACGAACATCTTACGATAATTCCTTTCAAAACACTGACAAATTAATTTATGTTGAAATCCCAAACTAATGTAATCAAATATTACTGTCGAAATTTCCATCAACGATCATTTCGTTTGTTGATTTTATTTTTGAAAAGACTCTCTCAACTATTTTTTCTAAGGCTCACGTGATTATATTACCGAATTCAATTACATTTTGTCCAAGAAATCAAGGAAAATACAATTTGTACAATCTTCAAAACATAACATATTCAGTAAGACATAACATATTCAGTAAGACATAAAATCCAACAGAAATTCCATATGTACAGAAGAAGAAGCACCAGAAATTCACCAGAATACACACAAACGGTGGGCCCCACCGTGTATTAAAAAAATGCGCTGGACCCACATGTGAGTCTATTCTGTGGATTTTCTGTTGCTTCTTCTTTGTACAAGAAGCAGAGCTCAAAATCCAATTCTACAGATTCTAACTGAATTATTTTGAAAAATTTTGTTAAATTTTTTGTTGAGAATGGAAGAACAAGATCATTGGAATATTTCGTTACTACTACATCATCTACAGCAACATCAAGTTCGCAGGTGCAAATAGACAGAGAGGATAATATTGAAGAGTTTCCTCCGGTGCACGATGACAGTGAAGGGTCGCGGGGTATATTCGATAGTTGGGCATGTATCATCACTGTGCTCGCTTTCTCGTTTGTCGGTATGTACATTTTTGGTTGAAAAAAGCCATACTTACAGGGAGTTTCATAGGGGTAGAGGTGGCATTCTTGGATTGGATAATGACAAAAAAAAAAAAAAAAGAACAGATTAAAAGAATAAGGCTAGATACAGGGGCGAACCCAAGAAATTTTTTTAGTGCGGGCGGTATTAGTAAAAGTAAAAAAAAAAAAATTATGAGCCCGTTTGGTAGATATTAAAATCGGATTAAAATTGAAAAACTAGCCGTTATTGTTGACTTTTATTAGACGAGTGAGGCCCAATAACGGCTATATTTTCAATTTTAATTGGATTTTAATCGGTACCAAACGGGCTCTATAACACAAANTTATTGTTGACTTTTATTAGACGAGTGAGGCCCAATAACGGCTATATTTTCAATTTTAATTGGATTTTAATCGGTACCAAACAGGCTCTATAACACAAACATTATACTAAAATGAAATACCTTACAATTATTTTTTACGAGTTTTCATACTTTGATATCTTTGTACAATCGCCTCATTATCAATCTTTAAGAATATATCTTTCTCCACGTAAACAATAAGGATATCATTCATCCACTCATTCCCAATAATTGAAACTCCTCCATTTTCTTTCTTTCTTTCCATTTCTACATTTCTATTTATCTATAACTTCTTGCAAAAATTCAAAAAATAAAATAGTTTTTGGAGTCAAACCAAACCAATGAGAAATAGAAGATGAACCATGTTAGTCCACTTCTGTAAAATGAGAAAACAGAGAACTAGCAGATGAACCAAAGTTTTTGTTTGCACTTTGCAGTTTGCACCTCATCAAGAATTATTCATGAATAATAACCATAACAAGATTCAATGTCATCAGACACAAATCAATCACAGCAATTTCACATGAAATGAACTGTGAAAGTCAATAACACAACATTTTTTCCAATCACAGCAAGCACTATTTTAATGCTTTCAATAGTAAAGTTCACACGAACAATTCCCGGCCAAATTAAATGAACTATGAAAGTCAACTAAATATCACATCTTTTCCTACATAAACCAAACCAATAAAATGAGAAAACAGAGAAACCAATAAATTAAGACCCTACTGCTTCAATTTTCAAATACCTATTTCCATATTGCAGTGAGTCAGTGACCTCTATACACACAAATACAATTTTAGCATATGAATACTAGCAAATTTTTTTGTTATTCCTATTTCCTCCCACAGGCCGCAATAGCAGATGAATACCAATAGAAAACTCACCTACCGACTATCGATAAACGCTGTTGGCCACGGGCGTGGTTCTGTGGTTCTGATATGAGATACCCAAGGCTTCCCTTTTTTTTATCTTCATCGATTTCATGAATTTGGGACTGGAAATTGGAGATTTCAACACAATTTTTTTCAATTCCTCTGTTGGAGTCGGGTGAATGCTTTCCAATTGGGATTTTTGTAATGGATTTGTTATATTTCTATCACACATTGGCCAAATAATTGGCCCACTTCCTTTTTTCAGTAACAGACGGTTTTAAAATTTGGGGCAGCCCAAAGCCCAGTGCAGGCTGCTTGCACTGGGCTTTAGTTGGGGTCCGCCCCTGGCTAGATGTATACCAAACTTTGGTGTACATCTAGTTTGACAGTCCCCTCACGATTTTTAAAAGTGCGGGCCCCACCCCCTATGTGTGGAGGTTGTCAAATTAGATGTACACTTTGCATTTCTCTTAAAACAGACCAATGCAGACACTTAGCCTCCGGCAAAAAAACCTGTGAAACTCCCATGTACTTGTGGGAGTGTTCTTTTTGGTTTAACCATACTTGATGAACCAAAGACGTCTAATCCACATTAACATAAGCGTAATAACAAATTTCTCAGCTTCAAGAATTTTTCGTACTTCCTAGTTTTTCTTCTGTTTTCTGAAATTCTGGCTTGAACTTGTTTTTTATTTTTATTTTTATTTTTTCCAATTTTAGAGGTTGAATTAGTTAATACAGAGAATTTTTCATGCAAGTGGACAGTATTTGCACGTCCATTATAATTTGTGGTTAAGAATGAAGTCTGACAATTTATAAACTTTGCCAAACGGATATTAGGAAGTGGAATTATGACACATTTGGTTATATATGGGATTGTCTTTGCATCTGATTTCAGTATCTATGACTCTGATTTTCGGGGTATATGGATCTGTGAACGTAAAGCTTGGGCCAAGTTCATCAATATTGATAAAACCCAACCAATTATTCGTGGACTCGGTTAAGGTAACAGAATGCCTCTCCTACTTGCAGTTTGTATACAGTGTACATTTTCCTTTTGTAGTTAATGTAAACATATACCAGGTGGAGGAAATGGATGGCAGGAAAGGACCAATGTTATATGGATTTTACATAGATCCACCACTTGATGTTTCGACTACATCGTCTGAGACTAGCAAAACCATCCTTCCTGCCGGTAACCATAAGGCGAGTTTTTCTCTTGCAAGTGATTGACAGTTTTAATACTGATGGATTGGTTCACTTTTTTTACTTCTCCTTGTTACAGGAATGGATATATTTCTTGAATAAAGGATCTCGGATAAACATTTCTTATAGCACAAATTCCTTGCTGTGTCGCCTGCTCTCATCCTTGTCATTGCCGAAGGTAAGATTTCAACTTCTCCATTACAAGTTCAATTTTCATACGATACCACTTGGTAATAGGAAGTTTTCGAGAGATTTTATTAATAGACTAAAGTTCAGTCGAGACCAACTGTACTATATTGCTGATACCGTGACCAGTCCATGTTATCGAATATCGTTCGTTTCTTCTTTGCAATGAAACTTAAAAGACTTTTGTCTGAGTGTGGTAAAAATTTCAATCTTCATTTTGACCTCGCGAGCATTAGACCACGAGTTCGGTAGACAGATCCTCCTCGGCATTCACCAGTTCCAAGTGATAAAATCACTACAGGAAATGAAGGTCTTGCTAAATGGCTCGAAGATCCATCACATCCAAATACCACTTTATCATGGAATACTATTCAAGGTGATGCAAAAGAAAGAAATTAAGAGAGATGCATTTTCCTATTTTAACCTAACCAACTTCTTCACTGCAGGAAATGGCATGATCCAGCAAGATTTGCATAAATCTTCAACTTACTATATAGCAGTCGGTAACTTGAACTTTGAAGTAGCCGAGGCAAGTACATTAAATGTTTGTCGAAACCTAAGTGATTATGGTTTAGAAGAATGTAGGTTGAGTTCCCTTATTGTTCTCATAATCGTGAAGTTTTTCTTAGATTTCGTTACATCTTTATATGTTCGTTACATCAAACAGGAGAAGTTGAGCATCAGGATTAAAGCTTTACTTTACAATACAAGATCGGCATATTAAAAATGTATGCCTTTTCGTGGTCAATGTACTATGGAATTGGATTCTTGTGGTGCAAATGCTGCTCTTCTTACCTCTCCTGATCAGAAATCTGTGAGTAGACATTTTAATTCCTGCTTCAAAGTTTTATGATAAGTAAACAAATTCAATAAAAAAATCTGATATCTTCTATATAATTTTGTTGCCTGCTTCAAAGTTATGCTAATATAGGCTTCTTCTTAACTTATTCTTCAGGGTATGGCAAGCGGCTATTGGAATGTTAAACTTTCTTACGGACCTCGATGGGTGACATATTTTGTTAGCACATGTACATTCCTCTATCAAATAATCGGAAGAGTAAATGAAATTTTTATGAAATTTTTTGTGATTTTTTTTTACTTTCGTTCGCGTGTAGTTGGAATGAATATCCTTGTGCTACTTGTGCATCACATTTTGAACCGCTTGCCATGCACCGGTCAAGATGAGAGAAGGGATGAATTTGGAAGCGTTGTATCACGGAGAATACCTAGAAAGATGAAGATCTCTCGAGTTTGGGTTCCTCTTACGAATCCATATCTGAGGATGAACAATATGCTGAAGATGGACGGAGTGGGATTTCACGTGACGCGAAGCAAGTTATAGACAGAGAATTCGGCAGCAATATCCAGTTTCTTTGTGTGATTTGCTTTGATGCCCCTAGGGAATGTTTCTTCCTTCCGTGTGGACATTGTGTGGCTTGTTTTGCATGCGCAACGAGGTAACTCTTCGTCTCCATATTTGGAACGAAATATGTTTTACTTCTTTTTCTTATTTAATACTGTTCTGTTAACCTTATCGAACACACCATATACATTTTTAATGTATCCTTTGGTTTAGATTTTTGTGGCCCAAATGCAGAAAAGCTTGATGGTTTTGGATTACAAAGAAACTTTCAAGGATCGCATTCTGTTTTTCACTAAAATTGCTCTCACATTGGCATTATGGAAGATAGTATTAGTTCCAACTAATTTATGTATAACATGATTTGAATTTTGCAGGATTTCAGAGGCCACCAAAAGTTGCCCAATTTGCCATAGGCAGGTGAAGAAAGTGAGGAAGATATTCATGGTTTGAGCACCATACAAGGTTTCGTTGCATGGCCATATTTCATTGAGAGAACCATCTTGCATGAGAATTCTAATATAGAAAAACTAAAACTTCTCGCAAATCACATTAGTGTGTAGAGTCATGCTATTTAGCATCACTGATCAGTGTAGGTGACACTAAGTGACAAGAAATGAGAGACACAATTAAATGAGTCGTATAATTTTTCCTTTAATTGACCGGTATTAGTCTAGTGTATACGTGACATTTTCCAAGAAATTGATAGCTAGGAGACAAGAATTTTCGACTCTTTTTGTCCCAGGAGAGCCTCGCCTGTTGGCTTTCTACCGGATCTTGGAACATTTCACCATGGAGACATCGATTGCGGACAAGTGTTTGCATGAGTTCGAACATTTTGTCTCCTCGTAATGTTTGGATCACATACAAAGAAAAACATACATGAAGTGTTGAGATGAGCACTGTTATTTAATATAAGATGAATACAAGTGTTCACTAGATTATTTTTATATAAAAAAAAAATGGTTTTTAAGCACGTGTTTAGCTTATGCATAATGAAACAAATCTCATTTAGTGGGTGTTTCGTGGGGATTAAAATTAGATTTTTAGTAGATTGTGATAGAAATTTTTGAAATGTGTGGTTGAAAAAACTGTGAGATCCATGAAAGATGTGATTAATATTGATTGTTTGACTTTGATTTAGATTAAATTATGATTTTAATCCGAAACAAACAGAACCTTAATTTCTAGGACCCACCAATTAATTGAAGAAGTAAAAAAACACCGTCCCATTATTGCCGCCATAAAAGTTTTTACGGTCGAAGATAAGGTTGCTTACCGGTTGGGATTCCCTCGTCGATCCCATTTTCTGTTTCCTCATTCCATCAAACTTCGTCCCATCAGCCAGACTTAGCTTTTTTATGTTCTTGAATTTGTTGGTTGGGCTTAGAATTGTGGGTTATATTCTATAATTTTTATTTTTTTTAAAAAAACTCAATTTTTTATTTTGAAGGGGTAATACACTCCGCGTTGCTAAAATTGAATGAAATACATTTCTTTGGAGGGACTATTTGTCGGGAAAATATAATAATAAATATATATTAAAATAACCTTTTGATAAGTGAAAACGAATAGAATTTCGACTCATTTAAGAAATGAAATATAAAGTAAAGAAATTAATATGGTCGTCATTATTATTCTGCACTCATCTTTTAAGATACAACGATTTCGACTTGTGATAGTAGCACTCCAAATCACAAGATAGAGAAGTCTCAAATAAGTATCAAATCCCTCTCCAAAGAGTAAAACGGTAGCATTAATTGTTATAAAATAAGGGAATATAAAGAGAGAAATATAAGAGAAGAATAAGATGAAAAAGTAAACAGAATCAAAATATAAGTGTAACTTATCGAGAATCAATGTCTCATATTTATATTATAGGATTCAAAATTAGATTTACAATTAAAATAAATAGACTCTTCTAAAGTAGATATGACTTATTTAAGAATATGATAACACTAAATAAACATCAGTAATGATGTCATAATTTTACAACATTAATAACATCTTGCCTCTAATTTTTGTCCCTGTTTTTTATTCTCACGTTACATGCACACACCACACTTAACTTTCTGCAATACAATTCTGTTTGTGTAGGTAAATTGTTAATTCTTAATCCCAAAATTTATTTGGCACAAATTTTTCTAAAATTATTTTTTTCTAAGGCCATGTTTGATTTGCTTTCTTTTCCATGGAAGATGGAAATTAAAATCAATTTCCACATTTTTGCATGTTAGATTGACTAAATTTTCCATGAAATTAGTTTTTCACATTTTATTGGTTTTTGAGGAAAAGTTTTTCCCTGGTGGGAAAAGCTTTTCTAGGCATTTTTTTTTCTCCCCAATTGCAACAAATTTTATCCCTTTAATGAATAATTTTCATGGAAAACAAAGTCAAACGAACATCAAAAGATTCAAAATTTCAATATTTTCCAAGTAAAAAATTATACCAATCAAACACAATCAATTGACAATTTCCAGTAAAACAACTTCTAGGCAATTCAATTCTTTGGATTTCATTTTCTTTTCACCAAATTTCATTCTTACAATCAAATAGACCCTAAAATCATTTCTAATCGCGCATTCCATAAAACTACCAACTTTTATCCACCTTTTAATAGCACGTTCTCCAACAAATCATTTTTCACTTGAAAAACTGTGCCAAAGAAGAATGTTTACACGGCATTTACCTAAACTTCTATTTTGTAAGAGAGAGACAAAAATACCAATTGAAAGAACAAGTTCGATAACAAGACCCGCAAATAGGCATGTACTAAATGCATTATTCAAGGAACTTAAGAGTTCTAATAAATGATAATTCAAACAAAATTCGATATTTCTGAACCACGAAATGCTCGATTTCTATTTTGATTGTAGGTATAACTAACATGCTTTTAATGTGGGCAGAATGATAAACTCAAGGTTGATTGCCTTGCAATAAGACCATAACCATTAACTTCAAATAAACTTTTTTGTTATGTGTACATAAAAAATATAAAGGAGCTTTTTAAATGTTCACTAGAAATATGTCACGCCCCATGAATTCAATCTTTCAACAAAAATTTTACTCTAACAAGTCAAGAATCTCTTCACACTTAACACCCATTCCAGCTTCACTTCCACCCCTTCTAATCTCCTCCACCTCGCCCCACCACAAGGAAATGGCAGGAGGTGGTGGTCGATGGTAGGGTGTTAGAAGAGGAATGATCTTAATTGTTTAAGTATTGGAAATATACAAATTATTGAATTGGTAGGTAGATGTAAAAAGAAACTGTGCAAAAAATAAATATAGATTGCATTTAAAAGCTCCTCATGTACCGCAAACCAACACATGCACCAAATGAATCTGATAAAAATCAATCACCAAGCATTAAAGGACAGCATGATACATATTTCTTCTCAACAATAAGTGAACCCAAAAACGATACACTATGGTCTGCTCTAAGAAGTTGGGATGGGGGAGAGGGGAAGAAGAAATCACAAATTGGAAGACAAATATATATGATGTATCAATCACAAACTGAAGATGTGCTATAAGGTGACTTCTTGCACAAATATATACCGGAGCAACGAATTTCCAATTTCAACTTGTCCAAAAAAGCAACAATTCATGATGTTGACCGAGATGAGAGAAGGATTAAACATGCGTGGCATACAGAGGGCTACAAAACGGTACTACTAAATCAACATTTTCAAGAGGCTAATCAGATGCACTTTCCCTCATCCAAAATCCTTATAAGCCACCAACCAATTGGAACCCCATCTGACATAAGGAACCCACAAATGATGGAAACAAGCATGATATACTTGCACGACTCCTTACTTTATAGAGATGAATGCAACGGTCCATTTGTGTAAATTTACTCACCCAAGTTAATAGAACCATCTTTCAACAATTTTATGCTCAAACTATTGAATCTCCCTCTTGAGTAATGTCGAGATGCCTTTCTCCAATCCGTCCCCGTTTTCATCATGGCCACAAATTCATCATAGCTGATACGTCCATCCTGTAATCATTATGGAATAAAGTGAGAGAAAATTCATCTAGTACTTCATATTAATCAAGAGGATTTGTTTCGTACCTTGTCTGTGTCAACCTCCTGGAAAATGTCATTGGCTACATCTGTACAATCATCCGCTCCATCTTCCATCAAGGCATCTCGAAGCTCATTAGGCTCAATGTAACCATTACGATCCTTGTCAAAATAGGAAAATGCTTTGTGAAGATGTTCATCATTGGCCATTCTCTGCAGATGGAGAGAAATGGCAAGAAATTCTCCATAGTCTAAGGTTCCTTTACCATATGTGTCAACCTGGAAGCAACAAAGAATTTTCATATATGGGAGAATGAGAGATGGCATCAAACGAAAAGAAAGCATTCTAAGCAAAGATTTCCTCCTCTCCTCTCTCTCTCTCTCTCTCTCCCCGCTTTGCCATGAAAGGGGCGAGGATGGGTTACCAATACTTGGCTACCCTTTCACATCTAAAGATTAAAGGTTCGTTCAAGCAGAAATTTCTCCATTTCTCATCCAACAAAGACCTAGAATAATGAAACTTGAGAAGTTAATGGATCAGGTTACAGCATGGATTCCATGAATAAAGCCACAAACTTTGTTTCTCTCGAGGTCTAACAGGGCAGGTCAAACAATAATTCGATCAATTTAGTCTTGGGATCGATCTAAACTATTTAAGATTCCTCTTAGAGCACATAATTTTTTAAATGCATAACAGTTGTTCATTCATGACGATAATAATTTTTCAATTCAAACACACATTCGACTTCAAACCCATGTCCAATTAGTTTGCAGTACAAGCCTAGTAAACTTTCAGTAGTTTATTCATGAATTTCATAATTTTTAATTCAAACTCAGATTCAAATTTAACTATTATCTGGGCCCCAAGGGGTACCAATAGTCTTTAGAAGGGGGGAGACTTATATCCCATGGAATTCGGTCCAAACCCCACGCACGCGCCTCCGGCAGGAGCCTGGTGTGTTCGTGTGCGGGTGGATCCTTGTGCTATATTATCTTGGGTACTTAATAAAATTATTTACCTATCAAATTTTTTTTTTAACTATTATCTAAATCAAATTCAGATAATAAGATTAAGAGCCTGTTTGCCCATGATTAAAATCCAATTTTAATTGAAAATATGGCTGATATTGGGTCCCACGCGTCTAATAAAAGTCAACAATAACGGCTAGTTTTTCAATTTTAATCCAATTTTAATCTCTACCGAACACGCCCTAAAGTTCCAACCAGACGCATATCCACATTCAGATCTCAGCTTCCTTCATAGGGTTGGCATCGGATCCAGGCATCAATGTCCAATCAGTTTACTGAAAACTAGTTCAGAAAGGGGGAAATCTTCGAAAAGCGTAACCTTAAATTTTAAAACTATTTTGCAATTCCGCTCAAGGCAAAGAAAGATTTCTCCATTTTGAAGAAATCAAACATCATATCTTTAAGATCCCTCCTTACACTAGCCAAAGCAATTTATAAAGCACTGCTATGAAACCAGTGGAGCTTTGGTGGTTAAGGCAGCACACTTTCTGTTCCTTTCCAACACCACAGGCAACCCAAGGGGACAAATTGATTCCCGTTGTTCCATTCCATTGTAGCATTAAGATTTTCTTCTTTTTCTTTTGTGTATGTGTGGCGGGGAGATGGGAGAATCAAAATATGAAGGTCTCCTTTGCAACCACTTTCGACACAGAACCCAAATTCTCCAATCAGTAGTTTTCTTATGCACCATTGAACAGGCATTTTACTGGCAGCGTGATATTAGAAAATGAGTGTTTTACATTTGAGGATGTAAGCAAAAAACAACAGGCCTAGCTGGTTGTTACTGAATTCCATCTCAACACACAATAAAAGACTCCACTTATACCATTAACCCAAACATTTGATATCCCATTTCAAAACCCTCTCCAACAAACAAAATGGAGTTTCAATTGGATTTTAAAACTTGATACACATAATTTAGTTTTGGTTCAATACTATATGCTTTTAATTTTTAAACAGTGTTTGGTGTTTTACAAAAGTATAAGAAAAATACTATGAAAGTAGTTTCAAAATGAGGACGGATATCATCTATGTATGCACAAGTCTGTGTACAGAGAAGTCCACATGAGGGGTATACACGTGTTCATATGAGACAGCAACGTCACATATAGTATTATTTTGGTTAATAGGAAATCAAAATCCACAATTCCTTTTCTAATTAGTCAAAAGTTCCATTGCTATTCTTTCTGAAAGATACAGACATCTGTATGACAGGTTTTCCAAAATCTTTAAAATTTAAAAAGAGAAACATCAGTTACTGGTCAACAGTTGTGTATTGCCGAGGCTAAGAAGAAGAATTAAAATATTACCCAACTGAGCAAATATTATTACATTAGCATCTACCAGACACATTCCGTACACAAGTACATACGTAAGTAATCTACCTTTAGGAAGTGGATTCTGATTATCAGCACAGATATATAGGTAAATATAAAAATCAGCCGCAAAATAAGATTGGAGGGATAGAAATGCAAATCAATATCATATTAATGGAGGGGTGAGTTTTCTTTCGCAAAGAATATTGTAGGGAGGAATCCTATCAAACCTCTTTTTTTCTCCTCTAAAAAGCGGGAAGATTTAAAAGATATTACAGCAAGCTAATTACCATCAGCTAGTGCCTTAGTTTTATTGAGATTCAATCCATCTTTGTTACATAAAATATAAAATGAAATCACTTTCATTCCTTTTTTAACATTTTATTTCAATCGAAAGAGATGAACTGCTAACTCAATCCCAACCTCTTCCACAAACAAACCCGAAACACACAATTAACAAGATTCTTTGCCTTCTCTTATTTCCCTACCTTTCTCTTCTGCTCATTTTCCCAATCCTTCTTTCCTCTAAGGGTGTGTTTGATAGGGTTGATTTTCCATGGAAAATGTTTTTGGGTGTTTGATAGCATTTTTTTTCTTGGGTATTGGTTTTGCCACTTTCTCCCACACATGCACACTTTCTAGCTTTTTAGGGA
>CAIGRT010114863.1:0-14072 GCA_903798405.1 Fraxinus platypoda | reverse complement strand
TCTCTATGATGTTGATTGATTAAAGAATTCAAAATCCCGCTGAAGGATGTCTAGGAGCCCTGGAAGGGAATCTAGCATGTGGAAAACTGTCGTTTACAGTTTATCCAAGACTTTCAGTTAGTCTACATGACCAAAACTTTGACGGAATACTGTCTTTTGTACACAAGTATGGAAGAACAGATTTAGTTAAAAACAATAATGTACCTTTTTCAATATCATATCTTGTTAGTTATGCCATTCATAACCAACATAATATGACTATAGTCAAGGAGCTGAAATGAATAAAAATTGATCTTTTATTCTCGGATTATCTTGAACATAAAGAAACGGAATTGGAATGGTTGATACAACCATCCAGAAAATCTTTGGAAATCAATTTTAATGACCAAATAACATTGGTTAAAGTTGAAAGACCGCTTCTTACTAGAAGTTTGTCTTTTAATAGAAAACCACTTCCAAAGGTAAAATGGAAGGAAGAAACTGAAATCAGTCAAAGCAGACAGTTAAAACAATTAAGTCAAACTGTTAATGAAATGGCTAAAGCTATTTATGGAGAAGATTGAAACAATATGTCTATTGCAGACATGTTAAAAGAAATCAAGCTCTTAAAGGAAAGTATTGAAGAAATTAAGATTAATCTTAAACATCTTCAAGAAAATACAGAAAAATCAATGGAAAAATATTTTGCTGTAATTATAGCAGGAGTCAAGAATAATAATACTCTTCTTAACAAGAAAATTCCGAAAGTTACTTTCGGAATTTTTGAAAAAAGGGGAGAACTTACAAAAGAAGAAAATGCCACACAAAATGAAAAACTCAAAAGGAAAATTTGACATTAACTTTTTAAGTTGATATGGCAAATTTCAGAAAAAATGTTGAAAATATTTATGAGACTAGTCATGACTTAGGACTTTTAAATGTTCTTCTTGCATTTAAAGACTCTGAATTACAAAAGATTGTAACCATTGTTAAAAACATTAACATTGGAAACAATGAAAATATTATGACAATCAAATTAGGTGATGAAGAGTCAAAAACCTCTGAATCCCTGATTGAAGCAGAAAATTTAGTAGAATCTGATTGTGATTATGACGAAGAGGTAGTAATTCTTGAAAGATTCAACACCAATAGGGAACCCGCTATTGTCACAAGGGAACCCAAACCAGAACAAGGAATTAGAGTAGATGTTCCAACATCAACCAACTCTAATCCAAAAGGAGATGGAAAAAGGATTGAAGGAGACAACAATCCTAGACCTATTCCAATAAATGAAGAACTTGATCAGAATCTTTTGCAATCTGATTATGTTCCAAAAAGGGGTAGTCAGCAAGTTACAATTCTAGATTTGGATTGTACTTTGGAACCCGAAAAACTCATTGATGCATGGTACATCCATATAATGGTAGCCATGATAGTTAATAAAGAAATTCTTGGAATTATGTACTAGCCAGTACTAGAGGAAACGTCAGATCATTTTTAGAAAAATTTGATCATAATGTAAAAAATATTATATGGAGAGATTCTCAATATAATATTCCACAATTTGGTAAAAGAATTGTTGAACAACTTTATAAACAAATCACTGGTCAAACTTATGAAGTTTTTAAAAATGAAAGAACAACAATAGAAATTGTTGATGCATTGAATCATTTAGAAAAAAATTCTATTTGTGACATGTGTTATTTTGAAAATTACGCATGTGACTTTTTAAAATATTTTTGCATTTGTCCTGTTGAAAAATGGAGAGAATTAACTGAAAAATTTATTAGGAAACTTCCAAAACTTTTTAACCATGAGGTTATGGAACTTTTTAATAATGCCATAACCAGACAAGAAGACCATGTGGATCCAAAACTGAACATAAAAATTGATGGTTCTTTAGGATTAACTATTACCCTGACTAGAACTCTTCTTGCAGAAAAATTCAAAGAAAGTATTTTAGTAAGAGACAGTAGACAAGCAATGACCAGAAACCCCAGACTCTGTTGCGAAAAATATCTCAACAGAATTTCAGGACAATATGGATGCATTTCATCTAAAAAGAAAGACAAAAAGAGAAAAAATACATTTTTAAAAGATATAAAAAACCATATAAGCAAAAAATTTTCAAAAAGAGAAATTTTTTCAAAAAATCCCGGGGAAGGGAAAGAAAAGAAAAGGAAAAATACATGGACAAGAAAAAATTTTGTCCTCAAAAGAAGAAAAATTGCAGATGTTGGCTCTATAATGAATCTGGACATTATGCAAATGAATGTCCAGCAAGACTAGAAAATGAAGAAATGATTAAACTCCTAAGTACATTTCAAAGTAAAGGTTTCTACCCAGTAGAAGATCCTAGTGATACAGAATCACTATATTACCTAACTACTGAAACTGAATCTGAATTCTCAGATACAGGAGTAATAAAAATATTACAAACCCTAACTCTATCTATATTCCAATAAAATTAAGCTTTGAAGGATATAGAAAATTCACTATCCATGCTTACATTGATACTGGAGCCTCAGTATGCACTACAAGTAAATGGATTATTCCTAAACAATTTTGGGTTACATCAGAAAAAATCTTAAATCTTAAGATTGCAGATAAATCTGAAATCAGAACATCTAAGGTAGTAAAAGGATTAGATATTGAAATTAATGGTTATCATAAATCCCAATGGAAAACCTACAGTATATAAGTTGGAAACTGGTATTGATTTTATGATTGGAAATAACTTTTGCTAGTTATACCATCCATTTATAGAAGAAATTGAATCTATAAGTTTTACTCTTAACAGCAAAAGATTATGGATTCTAAAACAAAGAAGAGCTGTAGCTATGAATGTTTTACAAGAAAGATTCTTGAAAACAATAAAAATTGACAACAAAATGAAGAATTTCGAGGAACTTCAAGGTGAAAATATTGCTCAAAGAAGACATATTTTCATTACTACCGAAGAAAAAACAAAAATTCAGAATAAATTCTCAAAGAAAGGAAATCTTAAAACTTCTTGAAAAATGTTACTCAGAAAATCCTTTAGACCCTCAAAAGAATAAAGGAAATATGACAGCAACTATTGAACTACTTGATGGATTTAAAACATATTGCTAGAGCTAAAGCAATGGCTTATAGCCCTAAAGATAGAGATGAATTCTCAATACAAATAAAAGAATTGCTTGAGTTACAGGTTATTGAACCTAGTAAATCTCAATTTTCTTCACCAGCCTTTATGGTAAGAAAAGAGGCAGAAAAAAGACGTGAAAAAGCTAGAATAGTAGTTGATTATTCTCAGCTTAACAAAATTACTAAGACTGATGGATATTTAATTCCAAATATGCACAGTCTTTTACAGTTAATAAAAGGAAAGAAATTATTTTCATCATTTGATTGTAAATCTGGTTTTTGGCAAGTAATACTTGACCAAGAAGCAAGACACCTTACGACATTTAGCTGTTCACAAGGACATTACCAATGGAAAGTTGTACCATTTGGGTTAATGCAAGCACCAGGTATTTTCCAAAGATACATGAATAATATTTTTAAAAATTATAATAAATATTGTTGTTGTGTCTATATTGACGACAACTTAGTATTTTCTGATACTGAAGATGAATATGAAAAACATGTATTTTCCATTTTGAAGGATGCAAGTAATACAGGGATTGTGCTATCTGAAAACAAAGTAGAATTGTTTAAAGAAAAAATTGGATATCTTGGGTTAAATATAGCTAATGGTTATAAACAACTTAAGCCCCATATCCTTACTCATATTCAAGAATTTCCAAATGAAATTCAAGATCAAAAACAGTTGATGAGATTTCTTGGGTGTCTAATTTTTTATTAAAGATTTAGTAAAAATGAGAACACCACTCCAGAAAAAACTCAAAAAAGATTTTAGATGGATTTGGACTGAAGAGGATACTCTTTATTTTCAGAAAATTAAATCTAAAATAAAAACCTTACCATCATTATATCATTCCAAAGAAGGTGATAAAATGATAATTGAGACTGATGCCTCTCAAGAGCATTGGGGAACAGTTTTAAAAGCTCTTGATCAACAAGATCAAGAAGGAGAAAAATTATGTAGTTATGCTTCCGGAACTTTTTCAGATGTAGAAAAGAATTATCACATAAATGAAAAAGAAATTTTAGCAATGAAAAAGGCTATAACAAAATTCAGATTATACATCATTTCTGATAAGTTTATTGTTAGAACTGATTCTAGTACTTGTCATTCACTTTTAAAGAATCAGGTACATCCAGATTACAAACAAGGAAAAGTGGTTAGATGGTAAATGTGATTTAGTCATTATGATTTCAAAATTGAAATAATTAAAGGAAAAAAAAATTGGAAGAAAAAATTTTCTTTATCTTGAACTTTTCTATGTACTCAATTCGAGGCTAAACCCTCAAAGACAGTGGATCCATAATGGATCTTTACATGTAAATAAATAAGTTTAAGAGCTTTTACTTTTAAACCTTCTGTTTGAATAAAACTTTCATGTTTTATCCATGCCTTCATACACTCTTAATCTCATATACAATCTCATGTAAGGATCTATACAAGAATCAATGGGACATATCAAATCCAGCAAGGCAGGAGGCCATTAAGGATGCAAGTCCAGGTGATTCACCATAGTAAGGCAAGAGAAGAATATCAGACAGAAGCGTAAGAAGGACTAGTCAAGCTCTGCATACAGTAAGAAGGTTTAAGTTTTAAAAGTTTTAAAAATTATTTGATACATGTTATCCATGTGGAATCCTCTGTCTAGAAAACATTTCATAAATTCCACCAAATTCCATAAATTGGTATCAAAAGGCGATAATGCACAAAATGGAAAAGAAGGCAACTGGGTTACATGCTATCAACTTGGGTTGGTCTTAACATTAATTGGGTTGCATCATTGGGCCAAAGTATTAAGCACAATGTTTAATACTCCTGTTTGAGAAAAAACTCATGCAAAACTTTCTTTCTGCAAGACATATACCATCAGAAGAACAACTTGCTGATGTGATGACCAAAGTCCTTTTTGTAAGAATGAACATCGATACAAAATAATTATGTGGGAACAACTTGGATCGAGAAAATCGAAAACCCAAAGATCGAGATCATACTTCCGACCATTGATGATATTTCACAAGATTTTGTATTCTCCAAGTTAGGTACTTCCAAGCTCTCAACACTCCGAATTTGATTGTGTATATTTTGTATTTCTGTAGTGTTTGAGCTTAGGGATCAAACCCCTTTATATAGCCAAGCTTCCATCAACCTATGGCTATAGTTACCATATTTTTCAATCTATGAGTGTGAAACTGAAATCCCATTAAGCTGAAATTGAAAGCTGCATAAACTGACGTTGGACCACATTTATTGAAGAAAAAGAATCAGTTACATTTTCCCACTTAGTCCACACGTTTAACCTAATGTCTCAACTTAATCCCAACGATTGTCCTTCTTCAAAAAACAAACACATGAATCATGGCGATGAGTCCTCTAATAACGACTATTATCTTTCATGTATTACAATGTATTTAGTTTCTCAATAATTATTCTTTATATGGTAACAATACTTGATGAAAAGACCCTATGTCTTATTCTTGGTTCTATATAAATGTAATTTCTCAAATAAATTAAGGTGTGCATGAATATGAGAAAACATCACAATAAATAGGAATTTCATACAAAACTTGTATATACCATTATATAGTGGAACCAAATCTTGTTTTCTCTACATGATCCTTGAATTTCAATGGTGGCAGGCCTTTAGTCAAAGGATCATCGATCATATATTCAGTGCTTACGTACTCAATGATCACTTTCTTTTCTTTAACACTTTCTTTTATAGCTAAATATTTAATGTCGATGTGTTTACTTCGATACCAATTTTGTTGTTCTTAGCCATAAAGATAGCAGCTGAATTGTTACAGTAAATTCTTAATGACCTAGAAATAAAATCCATAACTCTAAACTCAGAGGTGAAACTCTTGATCCATACACTACTTGAAGTGACCTCAAAACACAATCAATCTGTCACTTTGATACCACTTTTGTTGTTCAACACCTGTTTGTACTTGAGGGGTGCTATAAATTATCATCAATATGTCACTTGAGGAGGAAAGTTGAGATTCTAAATGATTGTGCTCAAGAATTTTGTTTCTAGTTTGATTGCTCACACTTATCAAGTTATTCTCAAGAAACATAGTGTTTCTTAATTCCACAATCTTAGTGTTGTGAGATGGACAGTAAAATCTGTACCCATATCTAATAAAATACCCACCGATGGTCCCTTGGTTCACTTATTCTCTTGTGGATTATAGATCCTTACATCAGATGGACATCCCCAAACGGGCATATGTCGCAAATGTGGTTTCCAACATTTCAATAATTCAAATAACGTCTTTGTGACAGCCTTGATTGGAACTCGATTTAATGTATAAACTGTCGTTTTAAATGCTTCAATCCACAATGATTTAGGAAGATTGGAGCTACTAAGCATGCTCCACACTATGTCCAATAATGTTCAATTTCTTCTTTCTGCCATACGATTCTGGTCCGATAAACCAGAAATGGTATATTGGGTAACTATTCCGTGCTCTTGAAGAAACTTATCGTATAGACTAGGTGCTTGTCCATTCTCTGTGTATCTACCGTAATATTATCCACCTCTATCTGATGTTACGAACTTAATCTGCTTTTTAGCATCTGTTTGGTGGGGATTAAAATTAGATATTTAGTACATTTTAATAAAAGTTGATGAAATGTGTGGTTGCAAAGTAGTGGATCCCATAAAATTTTTAGTTAAATTTAGTTGTTAATTTTGACTAAGATTAAAATCTAAATTTTAATTTGTATCAAACAGGGGCTTACATTGTTTCCCTCCTTCAGTCTTAAGGATTTTAAAGGCATCTAATGCTTCGCTCTTATTACGAAACAAGTAGAGATACATATATTGTGAGTAATCATCAATAACAGTGATGGAATATTTCTGACTATGTGAGTCCATGTCTGGACTACATATATTAGTATGTATGATTTCTAATATCTCTAAACTCCTATTGGCACATTTCTTGGACTTGTTGATCTACTTTCTCTTAATGCAGTCCACACATGTTTAAAAATCAGTGAAATCTAGAGTACTAAGTATCCTATCATTTACTAATCTTTTAATTCTTTCTATAGGTATATGTCCAAATTTTTGGTGTCAAAACATAGATGAATTTTCATTAATATTACACCATTTAGTGCTACCGTGAACATGTATTGAACTATAAGTGATATTGTTTTGTAAATTAATATGATAAAGACCATCAGACAAAATATCATTCCCAACACAATCAGAATTCTACAATAAACTGAATGATGTGTTTGAAAATTTTAAAAAAATATCCCAAGGGAACAAGTCTAGAAATAGAAATCAAGTTTCATGAAAAACTTGGAACATAAAAGGTCATATCTAATTTCAAAATAAAGCTACCACTTAAAGTTAAAATGCATGTTCCTATAGCCTTTACACGTGAGCTCATCTTGTTTCCCGATAAGATATTTAACTCCCTTCTCACTTGTTTCCTTAGGTTCTGCATAACCTGAAAGGAGTTTGCAATATGTATTGTAGATCCAGAGTCAATCCATGAGGTGTTAATAGTTACATTAACTATATTAGATTCTTAACAAACAAACGAGAATGGATTATTTTTATCCTCAAGTCATTTCTTAAATGTGGCGCAATCTTTCTTCATGCGGCTTTTTATAAAAGTAACAATTGTCCTCTTTCTTGATATCAACTTAGGTGGTATTTTACCTTTCCTCTTCTGGTTGGCTACCTTCCCCTTCCCACGAGTTGTAGTTAACACTACACTTTCACCTTGTTCTATCACCTGTATCCCTTCTTCTTGAACATACATAGCCCTAATTCATTAATTGACCATTTATCCTTGTGTGTTGTACGAGATTTTGAAAGGCTCGTATTATTGTGGGAGAGTGTTTAAGATGTAGTGCACAAGAAATGATTCAGACATCTCAACCTCGAATTTCTTAAGTTGAGCCGTAATGTCTCTCATCTGCATCATGTACTCTCGCACACCTTTCACACCAGTAAGCTTTAAGGATGAGAACTTCATTATAAAGGTGTTGCTAATGCCTTATCTAAAGTGACGAGTTGATCATCAATGGTTTTTATCAAGTCCTTTACCTTGTTATACTGATCAACGGAACAACGTATACTAGCAGAAATTTTAGTCTTTATGAACATCATGTTAATGCGATTAGATCGCTCCCATTTTTCATAAAGCGCGATGTCGCTGCAGTGCTGATATCGGTTATTTCAGATGGTTCGTCTTTCCTAATAAATAGCATAGTCAATATCCATCCACCCTAAATGGATAAAATTTTTCTCCTTCCATACTTTATAGTTATCCCCCTTTAATTCGGGAATATCGCAACAAATATGTTGCATTATATTAAAAATGCTTATGTTAAAATTGAGGCTTAATTAAATAGATTGCATGTTTTACCAATGTAAATCATACTAAAATTGAATATAATGACATAAAAATTGCTCATGGACTAAAATTTTAATACAAGCACGTTCAATATTCAAAATGATAAAATTACCAAATTATATGCTTAATATATATTTGGGTACATTAAGAAAAACAATTTGATAATTTATTTAAATTAATTATAGAAATATAATAAAGATTTCCTTGGGATAAAATTTATCATAATAAGTATAATTAATTACAATTTTAATGTATTTACTCTTTATGTGATCATAAACTTAATACATAATTTTATTTAATTAAATATTCTATGACTAATCCCTAATTAAATAAAAATATATAGATCACTAAATATTATCTCTTTTATGCATAAACGATTAACACTATATGAGAATAATTTAGTAGCAAAACTTTACTAACATGTTATGATTATGCATAAAATATTCTCACAAGCATTATAAATTGTATAAAATAATTTAAAATATAATTAACTCATGTAAACTATATATGAGCATAATTAATAACTTTTCATATTTTAATTCATACTAAAATTGCATATATTATTTTAAACATAAATAATTAACATATGCATTCCCAAGAAAACTGATTTTTTGCAGATTGCTCCATAAAACATCAAAGCGGAGGCTCGTTATGCTCTGATACCAAATGTAAGAATAAATATCGATCCAAAATAATTACGCAAGAACAACTTGGATCGAGAAAATCGAAAACCCAAAGATTGAGATCATACCTCCAGCCACTGATAATATTCCACAAGTTTTTTTATTCTCCAGACTAGACATTTCCAAGCTCTCCCAAGCTTCCATCAAGCTATGGCTGCCGTTATCATATTTTTTAATCGATGGGCGTGAAACTGAAATCTCATTAAGCTGAAATTGAAGGCTGCATAAATTGACATTGGACCACATTTACTAAAGAAAAATAATTGGTTACACTTTCGACATAATGTTTTCTTGATCCGAGAACCAAGCTTATAGTACTGTCTCGCCCTATAAGCTTTAGGGAGATGCTAGAAATAATTAAGTAGATAAATAATATTGTTAAGCCTCTCTACGGACCCCCACGTGGTCTCAACCATCTTACGTGGCAAACAATTTGGCAGTCCCATGCCATGTTCACTAACATGAGGCGAAGCGGGACCAACCCTCAAGCGCGGACGACCTACATTTCCCTCAAAGCAAAGCTAGACCAACCCCATTACACGCGAACCCCATGGGAAGAGTCGGTCCAGGTCGAGGCGGTGAAAAGATCCTAAACAAAGTTTATATTGACATGACAACTCACTGCCACCGCCGTCGTCGTCGCCGTCGCCAGTTGGCCAAGTCCAATGCTGCAAGCTAGGCCTTATGGATACAAAAATGGTATCAGCATATAAAGCTGTGATTGATTAATGTCTATGATAAGAAATGTCAGTCATTTGGATGAGGCCATGTGCATTGTCATCCAACGGCCTTCATTCGTCTTGCCAAAGTATAAAAGCTCACACTTAATGTCATTCAATGGTAATGCAAGTTTAGACTCTTAAAACTATAATCTTGCTACCATACCTTCTACTCCCCAAAGCCGACCCCTTTTTTTATATTGGAGGCTCACATTTAAAGCCCTCTCACACTTATATAACTATTTCTCCAACTGACTTGACCGTTGGAGTGCACGCGGCCAACTCCACCCTCTCCGGAGAAGGCCACATGTGATTAACGACTTGTCCAAGTGTGAAGGAAAGGGCAACTCGATGAAGCAACTAGATAATTACAAGACCCATATGTCTATCAGAGGAGCCTCGCCGTGTTAAAGTGCAGAGCGTTCCATCTCACATTGACAGGGGTTGCTGAAATTTGGTATAGCCGTATTCCGGCTGGCAGCATCAAAAGTTGGCCGATCTGAAGAAGGTTTTTCTGAACCAATATTTGTCCAGTAAAATAGGAAAACCCCCAATGCAAAGGCTGCAAGACATGAGGCAACAGGCAGGTGAAACTTTGAAAAGCTACCTGGCTTGATCCATGGATGAAATGACATATTGCGAGCAAGTCACAGATAGAGAGGCCCATTCGGCTTTGAGAGGAGGCCTCAACATGAACACCATATTTTGGAGAGATGTGTGAAACAAGAACCCCACCTCCTACGATGCCTTGGTGGAAATATTGAGGAGCGAAATTTTCAACGAAGAGCTGATTAACCATCGCAACCGAACTTCGTTGGGACTCCCACTTGGTAAACCAGTAATGGACCCAAGCAGGACATACCATCGACCCCATCTCAGGCCAATCACTAGCCACTACCACATTAAACGCAATTCCCTCATTGGCATACGAAGAGGTCGGATCTGAGACCCAAAGACAATTGAATCAATCCAGGGAAAGAGGTAGGAGAAGGAGCAGGGAGCCTAGAAATAGGCAATACTGTACCTACCATCGAACCTATAGCCACAGCATTAAAAATTGCTTGTCCAGACCATACTATGAGGAGCGAACAGGCTCCCATGTTGAAAGGAGAAACACGCGTCAAGTAAAATGGAATGCGCCTCAACCTGGCATAAACGAGAACCTAGACATGATGAGGCGATGCGACATTGCAGAGATGAATCGCCTAAGCAGGGGCGCCATGATGAAAGAAATAGACCAGAGGCGGTCAAAGGCCAATGAGAGAACCTCCGTCGATGCAGATAAAAACCCTAATAAGGAGATTGACACTATTATTGGTGGCCCACATGTGGGGAGAGAGTCAAGGAATGCTAAGAGAAATTATGCAAGAGAAGCTAAGGATCCTCCCATGACAAGCTATTTGGTCAACAGCACCCCCAAGAGAAGTTAAGGATCCTCCCACTTGTCCTTATCTTGTCTATTGGTTGTAGATAGGGTTGGACAAAACTCCCAAACCGAACTGAGCAGTTCTTCTTAAATTAAATACCCGAACGGGTATCTAAATCAAGAACCGAAGAACCAAATAAGAATCAAATCTCCCTAATTTTTTTAATTTTTTATCTTAAATAAGTCAAATTATTTTATTTTTCTCTAAATGAATTTGCTAACTAATTAATTTAGCTCANAAATAAGTCAAATTATTTTATTTTTCTCTAAATGAATTTGCTAACTAATTAATTTAGCTCAAACATAAAATATGATTTTATTATTTTCAATTTTCAGTCAAGTCCAACTTAATCAAATTGACTTAAATTTTACACAAATCTCTTATTCTATCGTAATATCATTTCTGTCATTCTATTATTGTGAACTCGCTATCTTTCTCTTCTTGTGATTTTAACAATCATATCTATGAAGAACTCAACAAAGAAATGTGAAAAAGACATCACCAAATTGGACTACGTTATTTTGTAAGAGTTAAGATTAAACAAGTTGTAGTTTAATTAATGTAGCGTTGTTGTAAATATAAAAAAATTAATTATTGTACGAAATCCGGGAACCGAATAGAACCGAACCGATCTGAACCGAATGGAACCGAACCCGAACGGTTCCATAATTAAATCTGGATCCTACGGTTCCACTTACTAAATACCCGAAAATTTCGGTTCTCTGACAGAACCGAACCTAACCGGACCGGACCATGTCTTGCCCTAGTTGTAGATTTTCTGTTTCACTATATAGCGTTCTTCGAGTTAACTACTTGAATGATCATTTGACTTTGCATAGAATTTCCACCGAGGTCACTGAACTTTAAAAATTTCTCCGTTAAGCATTGAACTTTGTAATATGTAATCACATTCACCACTTACTTAACGAACAATTAAAAAATTGACGAAATTGCTGACGTAGCTAACAGAATCGCCTATGTGGCAAGCTATTCCAATTGGTGGACATCAAATCTTAAAGTTACCACTGATGTGGATTCCAAGTGTTAAAGTGCGATTTGGAAATCAGAAAAAAAAATGAATTTTAAAATAATGGGAATCAAACATGGGGTAGGGAATTCTATGATTTTCTAGTGTTTGAGTCGAGTAATGGGGGTTAATAATCTAACCTTTGTAAAAAAATTCCCAACGTTCTTACCTATCAATAATCGTTAATGAAGGCTGAGGTTATTTACACCTCAAAATCATCTTCCACTTCACTATTAGCTCTTCTACAAAAGCTTAGGGCATGTTCTCTTTGTCGTTTTTAGGCCGTTTTCTGTTTTCGATTTTTCAAAACAGTGAAAATGCATTCTCTTTCCTGTTTTCGAAAATGCATTTTTGAAAACAAAAAATAAATTGTACTGAAAATGGAAAACGTCAGAAACCCCGTTTTCACCATTTTCAGGCAAAAACATGAAGAGGACTCAAAACGCGGAAAATGCCCCCAAGTTAAAAAACAAGCTTCCTCTCTCATTTCCTCTCACTCTCTCTCTCTCCCACCCGTAACTTTCATTCTGGAGCAGTTCTCCACGGTTTGCTATGCCTTCCTCTTCCAATACTTCATCAGATTGAAGAATCGAAGGCTCAATCGAAGGCTCATCTCAATATTATCTTCAAATCTAGGTATTTCTTTGGAGTGTGTTCTGGAGGGACGGTTAAGAAGAAGACGAATAATAAATCATTGGAGGTTGAGCAGGAGAAGGCTATAGGGTTTTCATGGAAGCTCAAGCCAATGGGAAGTTTCGAAAAGAAGAAAAAGGATGATTCTTACGCATATCCCGATGAAATGGATGGTTTTCAGAAGGGGCAGCCCAATCTATACGACTCTGGTGAGTTGTACTTGTCGATTTCAAGCCATCAACCCCAACTAGAACACTAGCAAACACGGTATCTATAAATTGTATACAAAGATGTGTTTGTGTTCATTTTCCTTTTTCAAAATTCTTTTTTTTATGCGGTGTGAATTTTTTTTTGATTTGATGCGCAGTGGAAATGAGTTTTGGAGCTTGCTTCTGAGGAGTTCATATAGGCGAAGAGGTGAATTTGTGCTGAGATAGGGATTTATCAAATGAATTGTGGAATTTTCTTTTGCTTGTGCAAATCATTGATTAAAAACAAATTTTTTTAAGAATAGACTGAAACTGGAAGGATTTGATGTTAGTTTGCACTTGTGGTACTGTACTATGTAATGGGAAATTGGAGGTTTCAAAAGAGGAAAACGTGTTAAAATGCTTCATTATTTAACTTTGGACTGCTTACACTTTTTGGCCGTAAGAAGATGTACACACTATAGCTGACCTGGATGCACAAGTAGATTAAAAGGATTGATTGGAGTAGAGATGAATATAAGTTAGACTGGTGTGAAATGCATCGAAGGTCAATAAATTTTTCATGGGCTTGAGTATTATGATGATTTGGCTATAGATGAATAATGATATTAACCCAAATTGCCTTTTACCTTTTACGGTGGCAACAAAAGTATGCCGTATAATATATCACAACATTGCATGTCGTAAAAAGTGAACTTTGTTGTAGTCATTAACATTAAACTATTAAAATTTATTGAGTAACCAGATTTTTTGAATAAAATATTATTAAAAAAATTCTCAAAATTTCAAAATAAATACGTTTTCTAGTTTTATGTTTTCAGAAACAGTTTTCCAGAATGACAAAAAGAACGCATTTTCAGCAACTTCAATACAGACACTCAAAACACAAAACA
>CAIGRT010114862.1:0-19717 GCA_903798405.1 Fraxinus platypoda | reverse complement strand
ATTAGAGTCCTTATTGCTCTCTATCGTAGAGCATGATTACAGGCCATATATTGGCAAAACTCTTGTATAAATACCACTCAATTACATAATGAGAAATACACAATTCTTCCACCATATTCTGAAAATCTTTAGTCGGTTCTTGATGATTGGTTTGCCACACCGTCCTCTTCTCCTTCAGTGTACTGCACATTTTCTGGCGTGACGTGCAACGATAATTTCAGGGTGATATCTCTCAACGTCACCAACGTCCTGCTTTCGGGGAGCCTGCCGCCGTAGATTGGGCTGCTGAGTGAACTTCATGATCTCACTCTCTCCGGTAACAATATTACTGGATCTATTCCAATGGAAGTTTCTAGATTAATGAAGTTAAAGTACATGAATATCTCATGGAACCTCTTCAATGGGACGTTTCCAGGAGAACTCGTGCTTAAAATGACAGAGCTCGAAGTTTTGGACGTGTACAACAATAATTTCAGTGGAAATCTCCCCGTCGAGTTGGTCAAGTTAAAGAAACTGAAATTTCTTAACCTCGGAGGGAATTATTTTTCCAGGGAAATCCCAGAAATTTACTCGGAATTCGAAAGCTTGACGGTGTTGGCGTTACAAGGCAACAGCTTGGGAGGAAAAATTCTAGCCTCACTGGCTAACATTCCGAACCTTCAGGAACTTTCTTTGGGGTACTATAATCGCTATGAGGTGGAGTTCCGCCGGAGTTTGGCCCCTTAGCCACTCTCCGATTACTTGATCTTGGAAGCTGTAATCTTACCGGTGAAATTCCGGCAAGTCTTGGGAATCTCAAGCAATTGCATACNTGGCTAACATTCCGAACCTTCAGGAACTTTCTTTGGGGTACTATAATCGCTATGAGGTGGAGTTCCGCCGGAGTTTGGCCCCTTAGCCACTCTCCGATTACTTGATCTTGGAAGCTGTAATCTTACCGGTGAAATTCCGGCAAGTCTTGGGAATCTCAAGCAATTGCATACTTTGTTTCTTCAGGTGAACAATCTTTCTGGCCATATCCCGTCGGAGCTTTCGAGGTTGGTCAGTCTGATGTCACTGGACCTTTCCATTAATCTTCTTACTGGAGAGATTCCAGAAAGTTTTGCTGAATTGAAGAATTTGACTCTGCTTCATTTGTTTGAGAACAAATTATAAGGGTCCTCTTCCGGGGTTCATCGGGAACCTGCCTAATCTTGAAGTTTTACAGATATGGAATAACAATTTCACTCTGGGACTGCCGGGAAATCTTGGCCGGAACGAGAGGTTAATGCTGCTGGATGTTACGCAGAATCACCTGACTGGAACTATCCCAAAAGGACTTGTGTAAAGGAGGAAGGCTGAAGACTTTGATTTTAATGGATAATTATTTCTATGGTCCGATTCCGGGTGAGTTGGGCAAGTGCAAGTCTTTGACTCGGATCAGAATAAAGAAGAATTACTTAAATGGAACAATTCCCACGGGATTTTTCAATTTGCCACAGTTGGATATACTTGAGCTAAATGATAATTTCTTCACCGGAGAGCTGCCGGAGGAGATTTCGGCGAATACTCTCGAAAATCTTGCTCTGTCGAAGATTTGGATTACGGGGAGAATTCCTCCAGCAATTAGGAATCTGATGAATCTTGAGAATTTGTTCCTTGACTCGAACAAGTTCTCTGGCGAAATCCCTGAAGAAATTTTCAGTCTTAAAAAACTTTCAGAGTTGAATTTCAGTGGCAACAGCTTGACAGGCAAAATTCCAGCTTCTATTGCTCGTTGTTCCCACTTGACTTTCATTTATCTAAGTCGAAACAATTTAGACAGTGTGATTCCCAAGGAGATTTCTGTACTGCAGAACTTGAATGTTCTGAACTTGTCCAGGAATGAACTTACTGGCGTAATTCCTGGTTCAATTGGACTAATGAAAAGTCTAACAACTTTAGATCTTTCTTACAATGATTTTTCAGGCAGAAGACCGACAACCGGGCTATTTAGAGACCTCGATGATCTGTTTTTTTGAAGGAAATCCTAATCTCTGTGCACCTCAGAGTACATTTTGTTCCACTGCTTCGAGTTCATTACAAGACTCGCATAAAAGGCGTTCGAGGGAATCAAATGTGTTGATCGTTGTAATCGTAGTGGTCTTTGTTTTATTACTAATGGCGGTTACCTTTATCACAATTAGAAAGAGAAAGCTCAAGAAATCAAGATCCTGGAAACTCACAGCATTCCAAAGGCTGGACTTCAAAGTGAACGATGTAATATAATGCATACAAGACGAGAACATAATCGAGAAAGGTGGAGCTGGGATTGTCTACAGAGGATCCATGCCAAATGGCTTTGACATTGCAATAAAACGATTAACATGCTGTGGTAATAGTCGAACTGATCATGGATTTATGGCTGAAATTCAGACATTAGGGAGAATCAGGCACCGGAACATAGTAAGACTTCTGGGGTATGTGTTGAACAATGAAAATAACTTATTGATGTATGAATACATGTCTCATGGAAGCTTAGGTGAGATGCTGCACAGTGCCAAGGGTGGTAATTTACAGTGGGAATCGCGTTACAGGATTGTAGTAGAATCAGCAAAGGGGTTATGTTATTTGCACCATGATTGTTCACCTTCGATTATTCACAGAGACGTGAAATCGAATAATATTCTACTTGACTCAGATTATGAAGCTCATGTGGCTGATTTCGGACTTGCGAAGT
Source organism: Fraxinus platypoda (assembly GCA_903798405.1). Classification (NCBI taxonomy): domain Eukaryota; kingdom Viridiplantae; phylum Streptophyta; class Magnoliopsida; order Lamiales; family Oleaceae; genus Fraxinus; species Fraxinus platypoda. The sequence continues at coordinate 17,019 of CAIGRT010114862.1, read as the reverse complement.
TCTTACACGACGCTGGTGCATCCGAATGCATGTCCTCAATTGCTGGCTCATATGGCTACATTGCACCAGGTGAGTTCTTTCTGAACTAGAAATTTTTTGTTTCTTTACAGTTTATTGCATTGCTATTCTTCTGGATTTCTAACAATGTTTAGGTTATTCATTAATTTGGTTATGCTGGGCTTGTAACAAGGCTTAAATGAATCGGAATAGATATGGTTACTCCATTAATTGTGTTTTAATAAGTTTTTGTTTTGTTTGAAATGCAACAAAATATGCCTACACTCTCAAAGTCGATTAGAAGAGTAATGTCTACAGCTTTGGGGTGGTGATGTTAGAACTGATAGTAGGACGAAAGCCAGTAGGGGAGTTTGGGGATGGTGTCGACATAGTGAGGTGGGTGAGGAAAACGATATCAGAGCTCTCTCAACAGTCAGATGTTGCCTCGGTACTAGCAGTATTGGATTCTAGGCTCGTCAACTATCTTCTAACCGGTGTGATAAACTTGTTCAAGATTGCAATGCTGTATGTGGAGGATGAGAGCGCGGCCAGGCCAACAATGAGGGAAATCATTCACATGCTCACTAGTCCTTCACAATCTGCCCCAAACCTGCTTAGTCTATGAATTGGCTTTGGAGAATCTGGAAATTTTGGGGAAAAGATTAGTGTGTTATGTAGTGTAATAACTTCTTGGCTTGGCCTGTTAACTTAGAAAGGCCTGCAATGGTGAAGGAAAATGTACTTTGTTGTTTATGTAGGAGTAATGTTTGTTTGCTAAGGATCAATTGGTTTGATTTGACGAAACACTGGATAAGTCAAATCGATTACTTCATTTCAGGCTGTAGATTGTATTTTACATGTACTTCAATGGTTTTTAGTGATCTTTCAAGTAAAATTGGATTTTCGTTAAATTTATAAAATAACCAATCCTCGTGAACTTAATATTATATTTATCATTATATTATTTGTTTACGATCCGTCTATTTGTTGGATAAAATCGACTACATTGAACTTGATCCGAAAGTTTCTTGTAAAATTTTAATGTTTAGCTATATAAGATCTTGTTGAACAAGATTAAATTAATTGTTAGCCTCGAGATTCAATCATGTCATGATTAGACAATATGTGCAATGGACGGCTGACCGTGTCCATGTTGTGTATGGTCTACTAATCAAAATCGAGAAATCTGTCCTAATGAGCCTTTCGTTACCATGGTAAACTTACTGCCAGATAAATGAGTAAGAGGATGGATCGATAAGGAGTGTAGAGTGTGGGGATGATTCGTGATCATATAGGATTGGTGGTTGTACATTTTGCTATGCATGTGGTGGACTGCTTCTCGATTGATGATGCCGAGCTCCTGACTATCTGGAAGAGTGTCCTCTTTGCTCATAAGCTTGACTACCATTTGAGCTCAGTGAAATGTGACTCTATATGTGCATTCCAAGGTCTCCGTTTCATTTTCTTTTGTCAAAATCCTAACCTTTTGGGTGATGTGTCTAATCTAATAAGAGACGTTGGTAATGGTCCTCATCGCTATATTCCTCGTGAGGAGAATACAATGGTTCACAAGCTAGCTTCTCATGTCTTTGGCTTGATGTATTTCTTTTGTTCATTGTGCCGACTCAATGTGGTGGTTTTGCTTAATGAAGCGATGGAGATAGTTGACTAGAAACATGGAAAGATAGTGAATAAGCTTCATTGATTGGTTATGAGCCTGTTTGACCCCCATTATTCCACGTTATAATAAGAGGAATACTAATTTTTTTTGAGAAAGTGTGGTTAAAAAAGAAGGGAAAAGTTTTTGGGCTTACGTGTAATATTAGTTTATTGAAAAATGCGTAGTTGATAAAAAGAGAAAAAAAAATGAATTATAATTTATTGGATGAGCTATATTTGCTATCAAATAAGTCCTTTGTTTATCTATGTTCTTTTCTTATACTAAGATGTTTTTTTTTTTTTTTTATTATTAATTTCGATTTGTTGATAATGTATAAAAATGTTGAAAAACTTTCAACAAGTTACATAAAAAAATTCTGAAATTATATGAGAATTCTTCTTTTTGAATCAACGTTCCTCTTAAAAAATAAATATAAATGTTAAAGAAGTATTAATGAAATGTAAACAAATTTTGTTCACAAAATCACGTTCATGTGTAGTTTTATACATACAAAACTGTAGTGTCCTGAACAAATGTGGAAATTCAGAGGAATTTTAGAATTAATTGAAAAGATATTCCAACCTAGATCACGTCACAATATAAAAATTTGGTGCACCAAAGTTGTAGATATTCAAACTTGGAATATTGTTGACCTAATTAAATTTGACCATTAAAAAATTCTCACCATGAAACTTAAGTCAAAGAGTCAAACCTATTTGTTTCCGGACTTGGTCAAATTATGGGTTATCGGATCCAAGTATTTGAGACAGGCCACAGCCACCCGGGCGGGGCCATTAACATGGCGGGGCCGACCCGCGTAATCTGGGATATCTCTTGGCGACTCACACGCCTGGCACGTGTACCTAAATGTGAACTAAAACGGACCGAACAAGCAAAATGGCAGAATATTTTATTAAAAATAAATAAAATTTCAGATTGGTCAAAAAGGAAAATTCAGCGACGGGGAGAGGAAACGTTCAGACTTTCAAAACACAGAGCAAAAAGGGTCTCTGGTAAAGAAAAAAGAGAGAAAAAATTGATTCTTTTTCTTATTTTTTGTAATTTTTTCAGCTGCAAAGGGTTTATGAGATGGGGGAAATTGGAGCTTTATTTTGGGTTTAAATTGAGAGCTGGAGCTTGGATTCAAGGTTGAAAGAGGTAAATATCCTTTTAATTTTCTTTAATTTTTAAATGTTTTGAATAATTTCTGCTGTTGGAAGCGATTTTAATTTGCTACTTGCTGCATTGATTGCCATAATCCTAATTATATCTGTTGTGTACATCTCCTATTAGTGATGTGTATGTCACACGTTACACGCGCTAACTCTAATGTAGAGGAAACAATTTGTTATCTAGGGTTTCGGTTTAATGTTTACCCTCTTCCCGTTCCTTTAAAGTTCATATTTTCACGCATTTTCCCTGTTATGCTGGGTTAAAGTTTATTTGATGTTTTGGTTTATGGAAAATCTAGATTTGTTCTTTTGGTTTTGTAGTTTTTTTATTTAGTTGGGCTAAGTGTAATTCAATATCACGGTGATTTTTTTTACTGTTTTATTACGTGAATCGGGTAATTTTTTACATTTTCTTCTGAATTTCCTTTCTGTTTCAGCGTTCAAATTGAGTCCCTTTTAATTATTCATCTTGGAACAATTCGTTTTTATGGTTGCCTGGTCATTGATCAACAAGGTAAATTAATGCTGCTTAACTTTAAGAATACTGAATAATTCTGGTTTGGTTGTATTTATGGTTGCCTGGTCATTGATCATTGTAGTATACAGTTTTAAAGTGTTAATCCTAATTGTTAATTGGATCGAAAGGTTGTTGCACTATATTCAGTGATTGACTTGCATAACTTCTGTTTCTAACTGAATTAAACATATTATTTTCAACTTTTGATTACAGAGGAAAGCATGAGGCTGAAATTTAAGATGCATTTAAATCTTTGTTTGGCCCCTATTTTTTCAAAACTCATTTTCAACCAACATTCTTCCATAAAATAATATTACACGTAAGTCGAAAACTTCTTATTATTTTTTAACCACTCATTTTCCAAAAAAAAAAAATCACAATTCCAAAACTCATTTTCCCTCAAATTTTCATTAAAATGGAGCCCAAACAAGGGCTAAATTTTCAGGTTGGATGAGTGGAAGTAGACTTTGAACCATAGGGAACTTTCACTCCTGTGTGATATTAATGTGTATTAATCCTTGGTTGAAGTGTCTTTTGCACTATTGGGCATAGGATCTGATAGTTCACTCCCCCTAACAGGCAGATGATTATAATTTATACGAATCTATCATTCATAACCATTATTTGCACGCATCACTTCTTGTGTGTTACACTGTTTCTGAGTGAAAATACACTTGTCTGCATCTTCATCTTTATTGTTTTGCGTTGCCTGCACCCTCCTCCCCCTACATTGGTACCCACATGATAGCGTACAAGTGAGATCACCACATATGGATGGGATACATGCACCTGTGGAAGCGAGTGCACATATCATTTCTGTTCCTTGTTTGTACAGAAGTCTAAACATGGAGCTGCTGATTTTTGTTATTCTCTGCAACAATATGATGCCATAATATCAATCATTATGAACAAGCCTTGTTTTATTTTTCTTATACTAATTTTTCCATTGTATTATTTTCGTAGCTTTCCTTGTTTACTAGGGGTTTCAGATTTTCAACTATTAGCACATGTAGGATTTTCACTGTAAATACAAAGATCATTGAAATATTCTCTTCCAATTCCTTCTCCCCTACTCTCTTCTGTCTTTTGTCCCCCTTTTGATTAATAGCTTCATCCTTGAATAAAAAAGACTTTTTTTTTTTTGGAGGAATATCCCATAGCTATTTCAACCTATCATTTTCCATTACATAAAAAAGAATTAGACATTCATTAGTTCATGCATCATGACAAGAATCCTCTCTCTAAATAAATAGGCATATAGAAAAGAAAGAGTTAACAAAAAATCTTTTTTTCAATTTTATTCTTAGGAGTTTATTTCGTTCTTGTTCTCATTTCTCAGAAAAAGGTGGACGTCACCAAAGTGAAACATTCCCCTTCTCTGTTCTTCACTATCTTGTTCTCCATTCTTGTGTTCTCTATACAGAGCTGCATCAAAAGGCTATGTGGTATTGAGCGATTCAAACACTTACACATTGCTACATTTTAGTTAACTCTTATGCCTCTGTACTGGTATATATAATTGCTGCTATGTATTAATCAGCTTAGTTCTACGATCTTGAATTTGGAGATTTTGGGGTGTTAGAAGGTCAATTGTATGAGATGATCTTGCACAGTGGTTTTAGAAGAGAGTTGCTAATGGGCATTTGAAGTTTTTGGGGTGAGGAAACAAGTAATTGATAGCATTACCTCATGAAGGTGGTTGTACCTTCAGCAAATGTAAATTTTAAATCAAAATGATACTATATCCTTTGTTTCAAAAAATTCTCCATCCACCCGTGGTGCAGAATCTTAATCTCGTTTGGATCTTTTTTAGCACCCTGTGTTCCAAAAGTCTTAAAGCATGGTTTGAAAGTGTTTATAAATGGTTTAAATTATAAATAGATAAAAAATTTGTTGTGGATAAGTGGGTAGTAGTGTAGTACCTGTGGGTTCGAAGTGAATAAAAAGTGGTTTGAGTGTTTATAAATAGTTTATAAGCATGAGCCAAACGTAGGGTTATTCCTACACAAGTACCGTTAACATTTTGACTTTTCATAATAAATTGTTTGTAATTGATAGCAGTACCTCATTAAGGTGGTTATGCCTTAAGCAAATGTAAATTTTAAATAAAAAAGATACTATATCTTTTGTTTCAAAAAATCCCCTATCCACCGTGGTGCAAAATCTTAATCTTGTATCTTTTTTAGCACCCTTTGTTCCAAAAGTCTTAAAGCGTGTTTGAGAAGTGTTTATAAACGGTTTAAATTATAAATAGTTAAAAATGAGAGGTAAATAAGTGGGTAGTACTTGTGGTCCTCCCTCGAAATGTATGGATAAAAAATTGTTTTGAGTGTTTATAAATTTGAGTTGAACATAGGCTTATTCCTACACAAGTATAGTTCACCTTTGGACTGTTCATAATAAGTTGTTTGTTCTTTGGCCTGTCTTTCCAAGAAAACTTGGTCAAATAATTCAGAGGGTTATTCCGATGTCAGTGCAGTCAAAACATTGAGATTGAGCACAATCTCATTGCTTCTCAATATTTATTTTTTAGCACTGTTTGTTCGGAGGGTCATATTCTACTCCAATACGGACAATATTGAGACAGATGAAGATAAGTCACTTTGAAATGCTTGATAGCAATGACATCCTGGCCATGTTGCCATGTAAATTTTAAAAAAAAATATCTAAGATTCAACCCTGTTAACTTCCAAATATGAACCTGGGTAATTTTCATGCTTCTAGTCTTGCTGTGGGTGTTCTATTTTTCCTCTTTCAATCACATTGTTAGCCCCTAAAGATCCAGAAAGTTTCACTATGTTGCTTGATTTTTAATGACAACTTATTTGTATCTAATGTTTTGGTTTTTTACTAGTTCAGTTTGTTACATTCAGTTGATGAATGGATGGAAATGCCCATGAGTAATCAATTTGTACATGCATGTGAGGCCATTAATCTAAAAATACAAGAACTTGTAATTTATTCATGATATAAAAGACTTCCAGTGTCTGTTCTCATCTTCTCAAGCGCTAATCTTTCCTGAGGAATAAAATGCAAGCCCTCCATGTTTATTTATGCTCTCACACACATGCACACTCATTCTCTACTCATGAGCATTTCTATCTGTCCATAAAGAAACGACAAAATTGAACCATATTGTGAAAGAACAAGGTATATGTTACAAATAAGTTGAAATTGGAACTTAAAATGAGACTTTTTGTATTTGTAAACTATAGTCCTTAAATTTTCATTATGCTCCTTGACAACTTTGCATCAATTCAAGCTTTCAATGTATTTCATTTTCACTTAAAAAACATATTAAGAAGAAAAGCAAGAAGAGTAAAATTGATCAATGTAAATCTGCCTCCATTTAGCATAAAATAAGCACTTGAAGTTTGTTTCTTTAACCATTCTAGCTTATTTTACCAACTTCCACGTTTGTACTGCACAGTAGCTTACTCAGTCATGCACTAAATGCAGGGCCACACTCAGTTTATTTGAAATCCTAATATTACCCAGCTGCACATAGAAAGGACATAAATGAATATGTCTAGATAGCTTTGACCCCGAAAAGTGGCCCTAACACATGGCCAATAGGATGTAATTCCACGTAAGCTCCTTCCTGCACGTTGTAACACACCATTAGTCACTCGTAACCTTTTCCGGTGAGAGTGGAAGTGTCCGCGAGCACTCCCACGGTCAAGTCAGTGAGATGGTAGACCGGAGATGAGATGTCCGGTGGTGGTGGTGGTGATCACCAGAACGTGATTATCAATATAAATATGTGTGGACAAGGATAATGTAAAAAAGCTAGTGTTATCTTTTCTCCAGAGACCGAGAGAGAGACCCCTTCAATGGTGCAAGTGTGAGTATTTATAATAGGAGGTGAGAGGGGAATCGTTGGATGTAGAGCATGTGGCTTTGGATCCTGGATAGGTCGTCCTTTCATAGGCGTCAAGCCGTAGATGGGCAGGCATTTAATGCTTCCGACGTAGCAATGCTTGACGTTTTGGAGTCTGTTACACGGGTGTCCCATCAATCAATCTTATGGATTTGATTTTGAGATCTTTACATAAAAGATGTTCTAGTACATAGGGGCGAAGTGGAGTGGTTCGTGGCAAGAGTTGTAATCACGCTCTGGGTACCTTATCTCCTCATCACTTCGGAATTGGTATCAGTTAGCTCTATTCAGTTCGTTTGAGGCGTGACGAAGCGATGCGGAGTGCGGACTTTAGCATCTGCCACGTAGCAAATGAATTCAGTTCGTCCACCGCGTGGCGGATGAGTTCGTTTTTCCACCACGTGGCAGATGAATTCAGTTCGTCCACCATCATCTAACACTGGTGGATGATGTGGAGGCCTGTAACAATAGCTAATGAGCTCCCAATGTTTTTGGTTTGGGTGTTCAACGTTTTGATCTAGTTTCCTCTACCTCTTTTATGCTTACTATTCGACTGCTTAGTGTTTTATTTGTTTGCTAATTGTTTCACTGCTACAAAATGTGTAAGGGGCTATTTGCATTAATGGAAAGTGACAGAGAAGAACTTGGTCCTGGACAAAAAAAAATTGGCTATCAAATAAAAATCTTAATTGAATCTTTTCTTCCTTCTCTTGGTGTCGAGCCATCTCATAATCGCCATACGCTCCAAACAACCGGTTAACCACCTTACATTTCCTTCTACCGCTCATCTCTCATTGTCACCATATCATCCCTGTTTCTGTGTTTCAGATCCCAACCCTCCATAGCTGCACCAAACGACACTACGTACGCTAGATCTAAACATTATATACATTTGCCACCCCCACTAAAAGCTGTTTTAACACTTTCTCAACCTCTAATTTATTTGCTTTTCTTTCGTCTGGTGGTTGATACTTCCTCGCACCCACCACTCAGATAGTGAGAGCGAGAGAGAGAGGCATCAAGTATTATTTGAATTGTTTTTGCTCCATTTTTCTTCTGTCCTTTGCTTGGAACCCTAAAATTTCTTGAATTGGTTGTTAAGATTTCGGAATAACTATGTTTATAACCTTTACTTAATATGATGTTTTGCAGTAGATTTCTCGAGTGAGATGCAGGGAAATGAAATAGCACGCTGGACTTCTAACTCGTGAGAAATTATGTCACTTGACGATTTCTTCACCTTGACTGAGATGAATGATGGGCTTACAGACCCTTCTCGAGTCAGGGAACTTGTGGCTGTCATGCAGAAAGATAGAGATTGTATTATGAATGTTGGTGATGCAACTAAGCAGTGGTCTGCAGTGGCAAGAACTATAGCTGCCACTGAGAACAAGGACTGCCTCAATCTTTTTATTCAGTTAGATGGGCTCCAGTTTATTGATAAATGGTTGAAGGATGCCCAGAATTTTAGCAATGAAACAGGTGAAAGCTCTGTGGAAGTGTCAATTTCTCATTTACTGCAAGCACTTGAAAAGCTGCATGTAGACAACGAGAAATTGGTTTCTACAAAAATCTGTACTACCTTGAAGGATCTTCTTGGCCATAATTGTTCCAAGGTACTGGATAGAGCTCAAGCTCTGTTGGATAGCTGGGAAAAAGATAGAGGTAGCAATGCATCGTCAGTGAATACTGAAAGAATTGGGCCTTTGACAGATAACGACACGCGACTAACTAATATTGAGAGAGATAGTAGACACTCAGAATCTTCTTGTGGAGGTGCTCTTATTTCAAGAGAGAGTGCCGGTGAAGAAAAATGTCAGCAATCAACCAAAGATAACCCAGTGCCACCTACAAGTTTCAATGTTCTTGAACCTGACTATGTTGAAAGTGCACAAACTTCTGACAGAATTTTGGACCACCCAGTTATGAATGATAGAACTTCAGATCACGTTGGCTTGCCTTCTTCCTCAAAGCCTGCTAATGAAAATGGCTTCATTAAGATGGAGCCTTCTGCATGTCATCCTATAGTTACTACCTCAGTTGATTTATGCAGTCCAGCAGTTGCTAGACAAGGTTTTCTTGGTGATGAGACAGATTTGAATGAGTTGGAGTCGGCTCGTCATGTAATGCAGACCAAAAAGATTGAAAGTTCTCCGGAGAAATTTGGCTTAGCTGATGAATTTAAGCTGTTAGGAGATCAACCTTTTTCTTCAACTTCTGAAGCTGCAGATGCATCAAGTTCTGCAATAGAATCTAGTTTACTGAAAGTGTCAGGTGCTATGGAGAAAGTTTCTTGCCAGAAAAGTTCGTCTTCTGTTGATGTGAGGCTAACTGACTCTGAAGGAAAGGATGAAGTTGATGATGGTGAATGTTCACTTCAATGCAGAAGCCCAAGTGCACGAAGAACTGAAGAAAATGCTGAACTTGACACCGTGTTGGAGAACTCATCCACCAGTGAGCAAAGCTGGGAAAATCCCAAGAATTCAAGTGCATTCTTGTTGAAGATTGAAGATGAGGGAGCGATTGACAAGATTGACCGGCTTAATATTGATGGAAGTGATGATGCTCTGGCAATTGATTTTAATTTTGGGAAAAACGTTGATAGAGAACCTGATATGACCAACAAGAAATCTATTGTTGAATTAGACTATGGGATTCTAGATCCATTAGAAGTTGCTCGGCAAGTTGCCATAGAAGTGGAGAGAGAACTTGTAGATTTTAGAGAACAAAGTTGCGGTTCTTCTGAGAAAGCACCAGAAGGTAAATTACAGATTCCAGATAGCCCAGACTTTTTAAGCAGAAAAGGATCCCATGCCAGCAAAGGCTCATCTGAGGAGGTGGCCCACGATCCAGATCTGTCTGCTGAAGCTTCGCCGATGCAGGAGGAGTCTGCAACTAGTAGTGAAAACCTTGATGCTGAGCCAATAAATGACACACAAGATGTTGAAACATCTCAGGTCACTGAGGTGGCTCAAGAAGAAGCCAACATGGCGAGAGGCCTATGCAATTTTGATCTGAATCAAGAAGTTCATTCAGAAGATACGGATCCCCCTGGGAATCAAATTTCTACCACAGTCTCTATTGTTTCTGCTTCAAGGGCGACAGCAGCTCCTGGATTACCTGTTGCTCCGTTGCAATTTGAGGGGAAATTTGGATGGAAAGGTTCAGCTGCAACCAGTGCTTTCCATCCAGCATCACCTCGCCGGATGCCTGACGGTGATAAGGATCTTTCCACCGGGGAAAGCAGTAACAGTTCAAAGCAGCGACATGGATGTCTTGACATTGATCTGAATATAGTTGAGAGTGAAGATGGTAGAATAGGGGACCTACCAGATAAACAGGTTCCAGTATCTTCCACTCTTCTTTCTGGGGAATCTTCTGTGGAAGCAAATTCAAGATCAGAACGTCTTGAGTTGGATCTTAATAGAGCAAGTGAAGACGGTGATGTTCCATCAGATTGGAAAATCAACGGACAGATCTTTCCCAAGAGAAATGGCCATCTGAGTTGGACTGTTTCTTCTTCATCGTCATTGAAGCAACCTTCTTTGAGGAATATTGATCTCAATGACCAGCCGTCTTTTCTCAATGATTATTCAGATCATTCCTATTTAACTAAGTTACCTCAAAATTTAAATGCTTCTGCAGATTTAAAGTCAGACGAGTCTGTAATATCTATCATGGGCACAAGAGTGCTGGTCAAGCATAGAGATTTCGTTCCTCATACTCTACCCTTGCCAAATGGCAGAACTCCAGAGCTTGAGTTTGATGTTAACTTGGCCAGAACCGGCAGTTTTCTTGGGATGGAATCTGCACCTCCATATGCCCGTTCTACGTTATACAATTACAATGGCATTCCACCAGGTCATGCAATGCCTTTCTCCACATTGTATGGGGCTGCTGGCCACATTCCTTACATGGTGGATTCTAGAGGAGCACCTGTTGTTCCTCAGATTGTGGGCTCTGCATCAGCTCTACCACCTGCATTTTCTCAGCCACCATTCCTCATAGGTATGACTTCCTCAAATCTTTCAAATGGGGTCGTGCCGTCGCAGGGTAGTTTTGATCTCGACTCCAGGCTGATGTTGGAAGGTGGAAGTAGGGGCCCTACAGGCTTGGGACTCTTTTCCAGTTCAAGTCCGTTCAGGTCAACTGACGAGCAGTTGAGGTACTATCCCCAACCTTCCATCAGTTCAGTTGGTGAGAAACGAAAAGAACCAGATGGTGGGTGGGAATATTACCCATTCAAACAATACACACCACCATGGAAACAGAGGTAATTTAGACTGGCTTCCTTTCTTGGGATGAGATTAGGAGCAATTAGAACTGGGTAATGATTTTATGGCGATATTTAACCCAAGAAGTTGGAGAGGTTTATAGAATCTAAATAATGATGGGAATTGTGGGTGTGTTTAGATTCTTTACATTAATTATGCAGAGAATAATATGATACTAGGTTTTATTGTTTTCGAATGTTTCTAATTTCTTTGGTCCTCGTGTTGTAGAGAAGGCACTTCACAATCACAAGATACATGTTACTTTTAGTTGTATTTTCTCCTTATATAACTGCAATTTAGGGGACATGCTCTTGTATATATGGATCTATGTTTTGTATTCATACAAATGTAGAAGATTGTGGAACTGCATCCAGTGCTAGCGTTTTAATCTGTTTATCTAATGATTTGTGTGTTCCCAGTATCATATCTTTCTTATGCGTCATAATTTTTCACGTCTCTGCCATTAAAATAGATGTTCAAATGACGTATCTTTTTGACAGGATAGCTTTACCCTACCGTTACTACATATATAACTCGATACTTGTTGCCAGATAACTTCGGTTTTTAACATTTTAAGGCTCTTGCATCTCGTATTTATTACTCGTGCGTGCCTGTTATTAAAAAACTAGACCACAAGTTAGTTAAAAAAAAAAAAATCATTATTTCAGTTAAAGAACAATTCATCAATTAATTGACATTAACGAAGAAAAAGAAATACAAAAATTCATCAAACTTCGTCAGCTACACACACACATTAAAGTTTTACACAGCATTAGCATATGTACATGATTACATATATCTCTAATTCAATCCTGAAAAGTAAAATTGCATGTATAATTACAACAGACAGGAGCAAAAAGCAGAAAATTAACTAGTATAACACATTGGAACAGCTTCTGGGTTTGGTTTATTGTATATGCTGCTGAGGTAGCCGGAACCGGACCTGAGACGCCGGCGATTTAACAGCGACGCCGTGCCAGCAGATGCCGCCGCTGCACATTTCGTGGCTATGATCGCGTGTCAATGCATACGTGGCCTTCCGGGACACGTCCCACGTCAGACTCGCAATCAAGATTAAGCCCACTACAATTGTTGACAGAATCAGCACATATCCACTGCTGAAGCTCCTCCCGGACGCCAGTCCATACGCCTTCATCGCCGCTATCACCACCAGGTACAGCGTCGTCAGGTTCCCCACCACCGCATCGGAAATCGCCATAAGAAATTTTCTTGCAAAATTCTCAGTTCATCAGAGTAGTACTGTCGGTGTGTCTAAAATTGATTCTCGATTCTGTAAATGGACTAACAAATCTAGAAAGATTTTGGGGGGTGGGTAGGGGGGCGTTTAATGCTTATGTTCGGTGTTGGGTGGGCTTATTAAGTAGAGGGTGAGTATCGTAATGGTGGCATTTCATTTCCACTGGTTTTGAGCTTATCTACCTTTTTGGTCAACATCATTACTATTTTTCGATAATATGATGCCACGTGGCAAGACTTGGATCAAGACATTTGCGTACGTGGCACCCTGAAATTTCTTCTTTTAGTGGGTTATGAGCGAGCCAAACAAGGACTTGATGCCCACCCATGAAGATATTCAATTGGACGCAGTTGAATTTTATTAAATTACACGATATTTAACGTTTTTATTCACGTTATCCTGTATTTTTTGTTACAAGAATTGCGCTAACTTGTGGAGAATGTCACGTTTCCTTATTTATATTAGATTTAGGATGTCGTTGAAGAGACGTCACAACGAACATATGAGTGTAGAGTGAAAGTTTGGGAAATTCAGTTAAAAGAGTTGGCATCAATTCTCTAACACGATGTTTCATCCTTTATAAATTTCCTTACATAAACATGTGGGACCATGAATTACCTTTTCTAATCAACTTGTACTGATTTTACAGCTAAGATTATATAAGTCGTTTTGAATTTTCCTAACTAAGATCAATATTCGGGTGTTTTTAAATTGAACAACTCTCTCAAAACAAGTTTTAGATGATTTCGATTTAACATGGACGGTAAAAAAAAATAGTTTGGTGAACATGACGTGGGGAAATGAATTTTAATGAGGCGAATCATAAGTCGTAATTTTAGAGAAAAGACCAGGTGAGCGAGAATTGGAATGTGAAGCGTGTAATAAAGAATGTTCTAGATACAAACGAGTTTCATCATTTTCGTTATTTTTTTATATTATCTTTAGTTAATTACTTTAACAACATCATAATGATGAAATTAGTGTGTTACTTTTCCTTTTATAAGAGAAATGATACAGATTCTTTCAATCTTTTCTTTTCTAATAAAATTTTCAATTGAACACCTGCACATTCAGTAATGAACATAGCTCCTCCAGGATCGTCCGATAAAAGTGGTCTGTGAACAAACCCACAATCGATCATGGGCTTAGGCACATTTTATGGGCATGCATCGACTCGGCTCACAAATTGTCATGTGTCGATCCTTCCTTTTATAAGACTAAACCGTGTCAATTCGTTACACATTCAGACTAATTTGAACGAGAAATGAGAAGTTTCTATTATAGATTGAGTTTGACTCTCGTTGAGACTCATCTCTAGTATGACAACAGGGTGAAGTATATTTTAAAGAAGTTGGAAGCTTTCTTCTTAACGAGGGTAGAGCCTTGAAGCTAGTTTGTGAGAAACAGAATAACCTTATCTAATAATACTAATACATAACATCAGTCTAGATGACAGTGAGATCACTGCAAAGTTGTTCAATAAAGTCTAAATATATATTTATTTATTGAACAATGTAATATAGATTGATGTTAGTCACGTAAATTCAAGTTAGTAGAAGTGTTTCTTAGTACATAACACGGCTAGGTGCAGATGCCACACCTTAAGTTCATCTGTATCGTTAGTTTGATATTCAAAATGTACATTGCTTTGTGACAATATGTTCACAAACTTATGCTCTAAATCTCGTAATATTTTTCAAACTTGAAATTGTTGTGCGATATTGGTATTTCTCACCTCAAATACTTTGTGCCTCTCTAGCAACCAAAACATTTTGTTCATCAAAAAACTACGAAGTATCGTGTGAAGTGGGGTGTGGTTGGTTGGTTGGTTGTGGGGATTTTTTTCCAGCTAAATCATAAATTTTTCTCTGCCAGATTGTAAAAATAAATGAACTTCTTAAAAATAACATTATAAATTATTTTAACATTGAAACTTCTGACGTCATAGTCAGGGTGGCCGAGTGGTCTAAGGCGCCAGACTCAAGTTCTGGTCCTCGTGAGAGGGCGTGGGTTCAAATCCCACTTCTGACATTTATTTTATAAATATGTTTTCAATCTAACAAAATAAAAAATTCATGGTCCAAAAAGCATGGACTTTCAAAATAAAATGTGTGGACTTGGGATAGGAAGAGTAGGCCCATTTTCAGAAGATGAGCCTCTTTCTTGGTTGATTAACAGATCAACTTGACCCGCATGCACATCAAAATGGTGCTATTTTCTTAGCCTATGTTTAGTGCTATTTTCGTTACTAATTTGTTGATGAACCAAGCATATATTTGTCAATGAATTTTATCAATAATTTCTAATTATAAAAATTTCTTGACAAAAAAAAAATCTACAGTTCGACATGATTTTTGAAAAATCAAAAGTTGTTTTTCATGTGTGACTGACTACACAAGTTTTTAGAGGAAGCTTATCTAGGTTCCTCTACAAGCTTCATCGAAAAAGCTTTTTCATTAAAAAACATAGGCAAAAGTAAAAGCAGAAATCGGTCATGACGAACCGTAAATATCTCCGTCATGTAGATGGAGGTTTTGTTTAGGATAAGATTTCAAGAAAGGCATACACCGTAGATATCTTAACAAAAGGTAAAGCAATCTCCTTAAAGGTAATTGTGGCCAAACATACACACGCAGAGAAAAAAAGGAAATTTTCATTTGTATAGAAGCCTTACACCCTCTCACATGAGAGTGGATCCCGTGCAATAAAAAAGTAAAAAAAAATTACCGACCCACCCCGCCCTTGTGAGTATCTGTAATGCTCCTGTATATGTACATGTAGCATCTCTAAAAAAAAATGGCTGATAAAAAGCACGTACAAGTCGAACATTGATATCTGGAGTTGAGGTGAAAAGTAGGGCTGCTTACACAGCACAAAATAGGGGAAATGTTGATATAATTTTATTTTTTTTCCTTTATTCAAATCGTATTCATTTGTTGTAGTACGTTTATTAAGTTATTAAACAGTATCAAAGATTAAAATAAGTTCATTTTTTGTCCGAAATATTGTTAAATCTTGTCACTATTGCACGCTAAATGTTAGAAAATATAGGGCGTGGATCGCCCATGTGAAATAATGACCCCACGACCCCACAAGTTATTAAAGTGGATTGGAGGGAGTAGTTTGAATAGAATTCAGACTCATAACTTCCCTCAACTCCCACCAACTTCCAAGATTTTTTGTAACTCCTGCTACCTTATCGTGCAATGAGAGAGAGAGAGAGAGAGAATAGTGAAATTCGTATAGAAAATCACTCAAAAATAAAAAAGTGTATAGAACCACATACATGGCATGAAAACTTAGAAAATTAGGCATTTAGATTGTGGATAATAATTTCCTTCCATTGTGATCGAGATTGGGACCATTTGAGAACAAAAAAAAAAAAAAAACAAATTTTGGAGATTTGAATTGCATGGTGATTCAACCACACAAAAATCCTAAAATTTATTCTTCCAAGTAAGGAATCTTAACACGTAATTCATGTTAAAGAAAGCTGCGAGTTCTTATACTAAATATGCACAAAGAGATTCCAAAATCAAATCGATGATTAGTGGTGGTTTTAGAGGATGATATTGAATATTGGGATAATAGTGACATGAGTTGCTTAGTGTTCAAGAATACTTTCGTTTAATATTTTATAACTATGAATTAGGAGCTTCGACAACTCTGTAATAAATTTCTTGATTTTGACAAAATATTTGTTGCAAAGAATGATCTTCTATGGGCAAACTTATCCAAAGCAAAATCAGCATTAATCTTTGCTCTTTCTATTCCTTTATCAAAAAGAAAAAAAAAATGAAATTGAGTCATACTTTTGGATTCAATACTTTTTCTCCTTTTTATCAAGAAAAAAAAAATAAAGGATATGGTTTACTCTCTCATTTTCCCTTCATGTCATCATCATTATACTTTATTTGTCACTTAGATCTCTATTCAATGGCTGCAATTTGGCAATGACGCGGTTTTTTCTCTATGATGATGTGTTTGTATACGATACTGAATAGGATTGGATATGATAATATACTTTTTTAAATTGATAGTATCAGTTACGTAAAGAAGCGTAACAAAAGAATTGCTTTGTGATGGTTAATTTCTTCGTGCTGGTTTCAAATTCAAAGTACAAAATAACGACGTGTAAAGAAAGGTGACATGTGGCTGATGTGAGGAATGTTGGATGATAAAAAATATATTGATATCATCCCTTTCAAGTGATCAAAAGTTTTTATGAAAGTGTTGAAAATTTTATTTATTTATATTTATA
>CAIGRT010114853.1:0-12569 GCA_903798405.1 Fraxinus platypoda | reverse complement strand
GTGTACCAAACAGGGGCTAAATTTAAAATATGTCATATAGATATATTTTAACGTGACTGGCTGAGTAAAAAACTAAAAACGTTCAAGTTTTTGTCGTGGCAAACTTGTTATTTCGACTAATTTTTGAATATTCAAATTTTAATTTATATAAATTCAACAAATTGAATTTGTTAATATGAGCTGATTTTCTGTTGCGCTAAATTGATGAAACAATAGGAAAAAAAAAGCGGAAAATGTTACAAAATTCATGCTAATGCAAAAACTAAAAAAATTAAAAGACTTACAATGAACATTCATATCTTATAAAATGCAACGACAGACAACAACAGACCGCATAGCGCAGTGGATTNAATGCAAAAACTAAAAAAATTAAAAGACTTACAATGAACATTCATATCTTATAAAATGCAACGACAGACAACAACAGACCGCATAGCGCAGTGGATTAGCGCGTCTGACTTCGGATCAGAAGGTCGTGGGTTCGACTCCCACTGTG
Source organism: Fraxinus platypoda (assembly GCA_903798405.1). NCBI lineage: Eukaryota > Viridiplantae > Streptophyta > Magnoliopsida > Lamiales > Oleaceae > Fraxinus > Fraxinus platypoda. The sequence continues at coordinate 12,073 of CAIGRT010114853.1, read as the reverse complement.
GTCGCTAGTATTTTTAATATGTTTCCCCTTACCCTTTTACTCCCACTTTGGTGGCCTTTACTTCTAATTTGAAATTCCTACACCTTATTACTTTATTTCTTTTTATATTCAAAAGGAAAATTCTGTCTCTAATTTGTATTCAATTGGAACTTTTGAAAATTTTGATAGGCTTTGTTTAAGCGACGACTTTTGTAAATTTAGTGGATTTTTTAGAAATTTATATGGAATTAGTGGAAGTCTTTTGTAAACTTATAAACTTTCATTTTAAAAATTTTAGGGACTTTTGTAGAATTCAAAAGACTTTTGAAAACTTTCATACTTTCATTTGAAATAGAATTTACGTGGATTTAGTGTAATATTGTGAAATTATTACATACGAGGTGGTGATTCTCACAATTCCCCCTTTCCTTCCTTTCCCTCACCATATAATAAAAAAAATATTATAAAAAGAATAATTTTTTTTTTAATCATAACTCTAATGTTTGTAGAAAGGAAAATGAAAGAGAAACATTGAAAAAAAAAATACATATTAATTTCTTCTTCTTCTTCTCTTTTTTTTTTAGTGAAAATCTACCAAAATTTTGTGATTAATGTGAGACAAATTTTGAGATTTTATTTAAATACTTTCTGCTTAAAAGTTAGTACTATGTAGACTTTTATAAAAGTTTCTAAAAGTCATAAAAAATTGAATACCCAAAACTTATAGAGACTTTTAGAGACTTTTTGAAAGTTTATAAACATTTCAATTGAATATATCAATACTTTTAAAGAGTCTCTAAAAAGTTTTCACTGAATACCCTTAAACTTTTTAAATCCCCAAAAGTCATTAAAAGTCTCAATTGAATACACCCCCCATGGTTTCTCTCGTATCTAAAACCAACTCGACTGAAAATGCAGATTTTTCATAATGGCACATTGCAATAATTTAACAAGACGTCGACATTAAAATCCATTTTCTGTAATTTTCTTCTTTTATCCAGCGATAAAATGATTTTTTGGGTTTTAATATATTTAATAAATAAAGTACAAATCATTAGCACTTTTTCATAAGTTAATGTTTGAGATGCATGAAGACTACAAGAATTGTTAGTTTTAATTGACGTATCATCAAATCTGTTACATTGTTCAATAGATGCGTACATGATTATATTTTCGTTGAAACTAAATCAAATCAAGAGCCAATGAGTAATATTATAATGGAACCAAATCAAATGGTTACATTTTGGTTTGGTTTTGTTCCATAAAAAAAAAAAAAATTCAAATTATTAATGCAAGTTTTAATCCATGTTCTAAAATGTGCACAAATGCGCCGCTTAGGCGCGACGCGCGGAGAAAACCCGTCGAATTCGAGTATGCGCGGAAAAATGCGTTTTTGTTTTAAAATGCGACGCATTGCGCTGTCTAGGCGAGCCTAATCCCGTCTAGATGGCGCATTATGCCGCCTAATTTTTTTTTTTGGGTAAAAAAAATATATTTAATGCCTTAAAAATACGAAACACATTATGACGCTTATTCTTCGTATTGACTGACATGACTAAACTTGTGATTCTTGATTCTCGGTCTCGACGCATCGCAACGCATTACGCATTTTAGAACATTGGTTTTAATACATAATTTTATCGTAAAAACATATTTATATCCAAAAGTAAAACAACTAGTACACCGTGAATTGTCGATTCCTCAACATAAGAACCCAACCCAATGAAAATCGACTTCTTTTGTACATTGATTAGAGGATAATGAACATACAAGGAAAAAATCGTAGATTTGGTGCCAAAAAAAAAAAAAATTGAGAACGAAACGAGTTAATCATTTTGCACCAGTCCTAGTATTCAAAAATAAAATAAAATAAACTCGTATCGATTCTCAATTCCAACTATTGGAATTGAGAACGAAATTAGAACAAGATGTTTGTAAATTTTAGAACAAAAAATCGTTTAAAACTTGAGCGAAACGGAATAATTTGCCCACCCCTACTTAGAGCCCAAACAAAGTAACTCAATTGCCCTTAAGAGTAAAAGATCGTCAATAAAACAAAAATAACTAAAAATATCGCCGCATATCTTATTTAGGGTTCGTTTGACGTGACTTTTGGAAAGTCAGAAGAAATTTTTGAGACCCAAAGTTGATTTTAGACCCGTTTGACTAATTTTATGGAGTGTTTCTTCTAGTTAGAAATTTAGAAGAGTTTTTAGAGAAAATTAATCCAACGTGACAGCCTAATTTAGAAATTTCTAGTTATTCAAATTTTCCATAATTTTAGCAAGGCATTATTCAAATTTCTGTAGTGTAAATTTCCACCTCCCCCACCGTTTCACGCAGACAGAACTGGTTTTTATGTTTACTCACACAAATCATACCCATTCCACTCACACCTTTCACCACCGCCATCTTCAAATACATGAACCCCACCAACCACAGCTATAAATTATGGCATGCATAATTTAATCTCTCTTTCATACAAAATGTGTTGCTCCTCCTCTTCCTTTACTTCACCATTTCACCCAACGACTTTTAGATACACTAACTATTCCATTTATTGAACGCTCTTTTTTTGTTTTTTTCTGCGAGGACCCAGGGGTTGCCTCTCCTCAGGTAATTCGTATTAGAGTAAGAATTCTGTTTCTTTTTTATTTGTTTGTTTGGAAATTTATTTGTTGATTAGAGTACCCTTTTAGGTCAGAGCTCAAATTCTTGAATGTGGAGTATGGGTTTTTGTCTATTTTTTTCTTTTCCTTTTGTGACGGTTGACTTTCTAAGGTTTTGATTCGTGTTCTGGGATGTGGATTTTCCTGGAATCAATTTTTTTTTTTAAATTTGGTGAAGAATATTGGTAATTTGGGATCTACCCGACCTGTGTGTTCTTGATAATTATATATTTTTTAACTGATATGGTATCAATCTGGGTTTCATCTTAGCTTTGTCTATTGGTTTGTGCTTGATGACTAAGTTAGAATTTTGCAGAAGGGAAATAATGGAGCACGGTGCTTTTAGTTGAACTTCACTGATGCTTGATGGATAATTAATTTCTGCTCCACATTCCAGAGGAATGGAAGAGTTAGAACTGCTTGTTTTTAATCATGTCTTTGGATAAACTAGTCACTGCTAAGTTCTAACAATGGGATTTTGGATTTAACAAACTTCAGAAAGGTAAAAAGTAATTAGTCTGTTAATAGAAGGAGCTGGAGCAATTCTGTGTACTATTCTTGCCGTGCGGTATATTGTCAGGGCTTCAGTAATGTTGCAACTTGCAAGAATTTTTCTCCTGTTTTTCAGAGTTGTTCTCTCCTTTCATTTTAATCCCAATGTCTCATGGCTTGTATTCTTCTTGATCAGCTCTAGGAATGAAAAGGACATCGTATTACAATGCTGTGGCCCAAGTGCATGATCAGTGGCCTATTAAGAAAGCACTCACACTCTCTGATGTAGATATCACCCACCCATTCTTGACATTGTCTCGGCAACAAGTTGAAAATCATATAGTTGTGTATATGACTCCTCAACAGAATGAACAATTAAGGGCTGATGGCCAAGTAAGTTTTAATGCCCAAGATGATGACACTGGCGAAATGCACATCATGAAATTGAAGTGGCGAGGGAGCTATTATAATCTAATTGGCAAATGGGGGAAAATTGTACGTGGTAAGGGACTTGATGTTGGTCAAGAAATTAAACTACGGTGGGTTGGAGGGTGCTTACACTTCTCAGTTCCACAGCATCAGGTTGTTGTAGTACCACCAGTTCGAACAGTTGCAGCTCCCTTGGTGCATGACCACTGGCCTATTAAGAAGGTCCTGACATTGTCTGATGTGGATATCAATCATCCGTTTCTTCCATTGCCTCGTCGTTCAGTTGAAGATCATATTCTTGCTCATTGGGTGCCACAAGAACGAGAAAAATTAAGAAAGGAAGAGCAGGTGGATATAAATGCCCGTGATTATGATACGGGTGATATGCATGTGATGAAATTGAAGTGGCGAGGGAATTACTACAACCTTATTGGGAAATGGGCAAATATAGTTCGACAGAAAGGACTTGGTGTTGGCAGGGAGATCAGATTACGCTGGGCTAATAATTGTTTATACTTTTCTGTTCTGCACGAGCATTATGTTCCAACACCATCAGCACGGGATAATTGGCCTATCAAGAAGGCACTCACATTATCCGATGTAGATACCAATCATCCGTTCCTTACTTTACCGGGCAAAGCAGTCGAAGATCATATACTCTTTTACTGGACAGAGCAAGGTCGGGAACAATTAAGAAATGAACATCAAATTAGTCTTAATGCTAGGGACAATGACACAGGTGACCTGTACGTGATGAAGTTGAAATGGCGTGGAAGTTATTATAATCTTATTGGCAAATGGGGTAAAATCATTAGAGAGAAGAGGCTCCATGTAGGAACAGAGTTCAGATTGCGCTGGGACAGTGGATGCTTAATCTTTTCAGTTCCTCAATGATAGGGTTGTTTGATGTATAGGTAGGTCCAAGATTCACCAAAGTAATTATGGTTTTCGAAATGTTATTCACATTTGATACATGAACTTCCATTTTATATGGTTAATTTTCTAATGTTTCTTCTGCTCTTACTTATTATGATGACAAGATTTGACCTTAGAGAACCTAACAATTTGCATATGAATAACTGGTTCATGGGACTTACTGGAAGTTACAAATTCAACAATATAAGCACTGAGCAACTTATTAGATTATTTGCTGATTCTTATGGATCAAATATGGGGAAGAACAACTTGGATCTTTTCTATACTTTTATGACTCATAGTCTTGTTTGATTATTGTATAATTCCATTTTCTATTTTTCTTGTAAACGAACTTGAAGTTAGACCTATTTTTGTTGTTTAGAACATGCTTGGCTAAGCTTAAATAAAACTAGAAGTTACTTTAAACAACTTTTTATACTTTTTGCCTTGTGTTATTAAACCAATATATTGCTGAAATGGTTAAAGATAATAACATTGCTGATAGATTAGGAACTCAGTAGATGTAGATTGAGCTTTTGGTAAGTGACTAACATTACAATTTAAATCCTGTCTTTTGCAGATTATTGACTTCAGATTCTATTGGTAATATTTTCTGCTTCTAGCGTATAGAGATATGATGAATTATCCCATCCATGGTTGAGAATCAACTTTCTTTTTTTTGGAAGATCGGATCCCAGTCTGCTGAGATAATGAATTTCATGTATAGTGTACACTTGGATACCCTAGTTTTTTCCTCAAACTAGGTCAGTCGTGTCAGTGCAAGTCCTATGCCAATTTTAAAGAGGGCCACATCCTAATACTAGCATTTGCCCTGGAATTCCCCACTGCAGCTGAGAACCTTGATTGCAGACAAATGTGAGATCTTTAGGAAGCCAGCTTCTCTAGCAAAAAAGGAACCAGCTCAAACTTGAGTACATCTGCAATTATTTGGAAGTTACATACTTGTGCTCATATGTCATCCTGGAAATACTAGGATTTTTAATGGTTTAGGATGCCGGTGGGTGAAAGATCTGCCGTGACAGAAGAAAGATTGTTGTTTAGATTCTGACTCAGGAGATGAATAGAAACAATCAGTTTTGAAGCCAAGGATCAATGATACATCTCGATTTATATGTTTCCTTATTCTTGCTCGTGGAAAAGCTAGTAGCTGTTATGTCAACGTTTGCTTTGTATTTGCTGTCTGAATATGAAGTTCTTTTACAGAGTCGGCTGATAATTTGTTGGTGGCATCCATTGACATCTATAGACGATGATGCTCTAACAAAAGTTCGAAAGATGCCCCAATTGTTATCTGGTAAAGAGCAGTTGAAGGTTGTCTATTTTGGACTGTTCAGTTGCATCCTATAATCTGGATTATGCTGGTGTCGGTCATATTTGTACATATTGTGATGCTAATATATGTGAAATGTAGTTTCATTTTGGTACTGAAGATGTTACCATTTTGATTTCGAGACTATAGAAAGAAAATTAAGCCCTTGGGTAAAGTTGATTTTTTGACAAGTGACTTTTTTAAGAGAACGTATAATTAAAAAGTGAAAAATGATACATTGCCAGAGGGGGGTTACCGAATTTTTTACCCCCCCTCACAAAAGCGGTGCGGGTCCCATGTGTTTTAAAAAATGTCGGCCCGTGGTCTCCACCCCCTAATGTGAGTGGGGTGTAAAAGATTTGGTAAAAAAATTGGTCAATGTAGCATATGACCCTTAAAAAGTATGGAAAAAACTTAAAGGGAAAATATGAAACAAGTAGTGATCATCGAGATTATACTTTACAATTATTTGAATACATTTCACAAACCAAAATACGATATATAATACATGCTCAAGATGTATGACATAGTATAATCACACATTTAGAGTATCATTCTGTAGAGGGGCTGGAACAAGAATTTTCAAGCCATAGTATAAAGAGGGTATTGATCTACCTTGCATTTAGGGGTGGAGCTAAGGGGAGGAGGGGTGGTGATAGTTACCGAAACATTTTAAAATTTTTGAAAATTTATATAGAAACGTGAAGTTACCTGGATTAAATCATATTAAAGTGTAGTTATAATTGAACAAAATTAAAGTACAATTATCTAATTGATACTCAGAAAGATATAATTATCATGAATATTATCCCATTGTAACGCTCGTAACAATGAATATAAAAGTCATGTCATACACAAGTTAGCTAGCCTAACATGTGATTGTACTAGTAAAAAAATACTACTAATAGTGAGTGAGTTTGCAAAACAAATATATCTTTAGGGAGTTGGCATAGTGGCACCAAATTCCTCTTTTCACAGTGAAGTTGTGGGGTTAAAGCTTGCCCAACTTCTAATGACTATACACCAAAGATTGGCCTAAACTTATCCAATGTACAACTCTTGCCAAGTGAGTTATAGACCAAGCAATATCTTATGGTGAAAAAGAAATAATAATTATAAAAAATAATGTTATTAATGCAAATATTAGAAGATACATAGCATACAATTTTTTCTTGTCCACTTCATATCTCGTGTTATTGTGAATAATTATTTTCTCATTTGTTTACGTACTCTCATCATTTACTTTTATAGTAAACATCAATTTTATGTTGCCTCTCTCTATACAATTTTGTATCACCTTTGCAATTGATATCAGTAAGGTGCACGTTTATACAAGTGCATGTTTGACAAAGCTTAAATTATAATTTAAATTAATCAAACTTATTTTTTATCCACACATTTCGTAAGATCGACAACTACTAACAACTTATTATTTAGACATTTCGTATCACACCCACAACTTATAAGCACTTAAAAGAACTCCCAAATAAGCTCAACATAGGATCAGATAGTACGATATGCAAAATTTAATTTTTGTTTTTGTTTTTGTTTTTGTTTTTGTTTTTTAATACTATCAAATATCCTTCAATTCACCTAAGCAAACTTGTCATAAATGGAAGATTATGATCATCATACATCTAATTGACAAATTCCCTTCTCTTATGCATGTGGAACTTTTTATTTTCATTTTTTAAGTTGTAGTAGAGGACTAATTAGAAAGAAAACAAGAATCCTAGGGGTTTATCACAATATGGAAGAATATAGGGGTTGAAATTGTAAAATATTCCACAAATGCAATAAAACCAATAAAACACCACATATTTTAGGCTGTCAAAGGCTCATTCCAAGGAATGGCCACACTTTTCACCGCAAGACGTTAACTATCCAGGTAGATAGAGAGAGGAGGAGGATGAGAAACCCTAAAACAGAGCTTATTAAGTTACTGATTCTTTACATATTTCTGGGTTCGTTCTGAATCAAATTGCCGGGATCTTTATTTATTATTCATAATTAAGGTAAGTTATTATTTGATTATGTAAATCTTTCTACAGTATGTGATGTAAGAATGAATAATATTGTTTATTAGTTTTTACTTTTTGTTTAATTTCAATATTATTTTTGTTGGCGATGAGAAATGTGGGTGAGATGAAACTGTTATATTTATGTGTGAGCTATTATGGACAGGGTGACGAAGGAATAGTAGATGGGAAATTAAATCCGAGTTAATTTAAGGAAGCGTGATGTTGGAAAAGGAAATAATATTTATATTTCTTATTGCGGTTTGAGATCGGTTGACTTGACAAAATTGTTTAGCTGGAAATAGTAGTGAGATTCTGTTCAAATTGTGTGTAAAAGATTTGAGCTTTAATAAATATAGAAGCAACTTGTATAAATGTCTATCAGTAAATCGTTGTGTGACATATTATGAATGGGATTATGTGTTTGTAAATTTTCAACTTAAGTTAACTTAGTCTTCAATTTAAGGAAAATCACGAAATCTAGTTCGAGGATTGTTATTCACTGCACTTCCAATACTTGTTTTAGTTTTATTGGTGACTGAAAGCAGTCCATGATCATGAACTGTTTCACGAGAGGAATTTGTGCATTGATGCTAGGATGTTAACTCTTAGGTTTGCCACTTCGAGTATGTTCCTGTTTTGAGCTATAGATATAGAGATAATGGGGCTTTCTTTTTATTTTCATGCATTTTGATAATCCACGGGTTAGGTTGAATGGTCTCAATGAATGGATACCTGCTGCATTCACTTACTGAATTAGTTCACTGCTAATTATTGGGCTTGAATCAGTTAAATTTGTATCTGTGATGCTGATACTATGTAGTAGAATGTTGCAATTGGCAACAACGAAAGTTACATATGTGGAGTACACTCTCGATGTTTAATTTTGTAATTAGAATTTGGGTGATGGGGAGGCTGTTAAGTGGTGTAGATATGAAAAGTAGATGGGTTACGCTTGCTAGCCTTTGACATTTCCACGATCATTCAAGCTAATTAGGATTTGGATGGCTGATCAAGATTCTTTCTATTTCAAAGCATATGATCACCTTGGCTTTGCATTAATAAGTGTCATTGAAAGGATTGCCCATCTCTTTTTTGGCGACTGTTAGGCCATTTATCATAGTTAAGGTAAGTACAGGACAAACTGCTTGCTGTGTAAATGGTGCTGGGCAGATGAACTTGACAAGGTTGTCTTATAATATGACGGGGTAGTTCATAGTGACCAAGATCCTTTGCTCTCCCTCTTCAATTACAAGCCTGATAACTTCTTTTATTATTTAGAGTTCAATTTCCCACTTCGGGTAAAAATTTTCAATTTTAGATGTGGTAAACTGAATTATTCACCCTCTCAAATTTCCTTTGTCATCGTATCAGTTCTATCATGTATCCACATGATCTGACTAGTTTCCATCTCTATTTCATGTGCATGTATTTTGGGGTGCAGTGTCAAATTGAAACATTTGATTGTGGATGACACAAACTTGCTGCAGGTTACATGATTGTATTGTAGTTCTATTAACTTGGTGTCTTGGGATCAGTAGGTCTTTCTCTATTTATGTGGATTATGTATTGAATAAAAATATGCAAACATGGTTATGCATCTTCAATGAGGTTGGGAACATATTCATTGGACGATGAATTGCTTAGATTAGAGTTTTCGTTTCTTTTCTATTGCGACTTTCTGTAATACCTGATATTTCACCGCATAAATTTGATGTCAACTTTGATTGTTTTATTTTCTTGATTCCGTCTGTTGTTACATGTTAGATAAACGTGAGATTTGTTAAGTTGAAACAGTTTCCAATTCCATGGTACTCTCCAATTATGAAATTTTAGTAAAGCCTGTAATCAATGAGTTTCATGAGATTAGGTTATGCTCATCATAAATTACTTTCATAAAGATTTTCCTCATTAGATATTATTATTCTTGACAGGAACTGGTTATCTTCAGCTATGGAAAATTCAAGATCATCTAGCATCAGAAATATGATGCAATTTGGAAAAAGTTCTCTTCTGCCTCCTAAATGTCCATTCCCTAGCATATCCCCATCATATGTTGAATACATCCCTAGTTCAGCAACTGCCCGAAAAGGTCTCCCAGCACCTAGAAATGGCAATTCACAACACCAACGTGCTTCCTCTGAATGTTTTTTGATTGAGGAACAGCCATCTTGGCTTGATGAACTTCTCAATGAGCCTGAAACACCTGTGCATAGAGGAGGTCATCGACGCTCATCAAGTGATTCCTTCGCATATATTGACACGACTAATGTTGGAAACATGAATGGCATAGCTCAAGATGATAATAAGTTCAAAAATTTAACTTCAGTGCCTTCATGGGGATCTCAGGACTTCGATCTTTACAGAGATATGAGACATGGTTCTTTCTATACAGACCCAAAATCTTCAGGCAAAACCAAGAATAGGATGTGGGATGTACCTGTGAATCCAGTTGCGTCATTTCATGGCCGTCCTGCTTCTAAGGACAATACCATAGTTCAAAATGGAGTATCATTGAGTACTTCCCCAGAAGCAGACAAGAATTCATATTCTTCAACTGAAAAGCAGGATCCACTTGAATCTGATCCTTATAATCCAAAAGATTCTTCTCATGCCAAATCATCTGCATCCGAAACAGACACCAAACGGGCCAAGCAGTATGTTAACTTGACACTTTACCTGATAAGTTACAGAAATTGACTTTTAACGTTCTTTGACCTTATTTGTAGCCATTTGCTGTTTTTTCATTTGTTGCATGTTTGTCTTGGGTTTGGGAGGACATCTAAATGTGTGGATTTCTTTTAATCTTTGAGTCCTTGTTTAATAAGATCTATCCCATTAATTTGAGGTCATTCACGTGAATGATACAAAGTTATGTTCAGGAATTAATTTAAATTGCATTAGTTGTGGGTTAAGCCTAGCTTTATATCAATCTGCTTTCCATGAACCATTATGTTAGATCACCACGAATTTACGCTGAATATGGCTTAGATAGAACTTAAATGCATCATTTTTAAGCTTAGCATATGTTCTTGAATCATTAGATTTTATGACATGGTACATAAATCTAGCCATGTTTGAAACCCATTCTAACCTCGTTTTTCACCTAAAATCAGTTACAATCTAAATTGTGAATTTGTATTACTGTCACAATATTCTGAAGACTCACTCTTGAAAATCTTGTTCACCTGCTTATAGTTGAAATGATTTTTAACTAATTTTGTAACTGTATTTATCTGCTCTTTTATTTAAAATAGCCTGTTGACTCTGGAGATGTTATTTGCCTCCCCATACTGTCCCATAAAAAAAATGGGTTTCTCATAATGCACGAGTTAGAATCTCAGTATCCATGATATCTGTCTTATTAACAGTCTTTGCCTATTGGTTATGGTGATATGTGCTTTTTACATATTGAAAGCGCTACTGCAGAAAACTGAAATATTAATCACAATTCTAAGCATCAATATAGTATACAGGATGCAGATATAATGCTGTAATGCATGGACAGTCTTATAGAATCTTTATACGTAGTGATACCAATTCTTCTCCCTTTTGATTTAGATGAACTTATCATGTATAATTTAACTTTCACAATAAAATCCACAATCATGTCCCGAGAACTTGGTGCTGTTTTTGTGTCCTCTCGTTAAGTTTCACTCGATTTTCTTGATCATTTTGATAGTAAACTACAAATCTCAGTAAAAAAATTAGGGGTTGTTCTCTTCGTGTTTCAGTTTTTAGTTTTGAGTTTTGAATTCATTTTGGGTTATGTGTTTTGAGTAATCATTTTGAGATTATTGAAAAAGCGTTCTTTTTGTCATTTTGAAAAATTGTTTTAAAAAAAAATAATAATAAAAAAATGAAAAACGCGTTTACTTTCTAATTTTGAAAAACAGATTATTCAATATATATACAGTTTTTTTACTTATATAACAAAGTAAAAGCGGCTGGCGGCTGCCATTGTGGATAAGACATTGAAATTCCATGCCGGTGACCCAGGTTCGAATCTCAGTCACCTACCAATTTATTTGAAAAATTTTGTACCGTGCATATAAAAAGAAAATTCATTTGTATTGAATTGCGGTGAAACGGAATCGAACTCGTGATCTTCAGAAAATTCGTGACTCTCCCAACTAAGCTATCTCGCTATTGGCAAAATTCGGCCGTTTTTCGCGTTTTGAAGTTTTGGCTTGGTTATTGAAAACAACCAAAACGGGTTTTTTGGCGTTTTCCGTTTTCTT
>CAIGRT010114848.1:0-32830 GCA_903798405.1 Fraxinus platypoda | reverse complement strand
AATGATCACCAACCCCCATATAGGGTAGGGAATTTTCGTACAACAGATGCTACATTGAAAGGGGAAAAAAAGATTAGAAGGATCAGGAAAATAAGCTTAATAAACTAACGAAGCAATTTCAAGTAAATTATCATACAGATTTATAGTTTTAAGAGTTTGAGTTTCTTAGCTAGGTATTAGACGAAGTTGCAACACCTAAAAAGCCTCCTCGATCCTTATAGTTTTGGACACTTTAACCAACTTATTCATTAAACGATAACTCACCTCTGTGTTTGGGACGAATAACAAGTCCAATCAAGCCACCTTATGCCCTCTTTGGACATTTGTCGGGCATGAATATAATGGAGATAACTTATAGTGATTTGACCAATCACAATTCACTTTTTGAAATTAAGAGTCAAGATTGAACTCTATATAACCTTTACTTCTACAGTACTCCAAATATTGCATATATACCCTAGTAACATCCATAAAAAGGAAAAGAAATGGAAAGGAACAAGGAGAAAGAAGGAAAAACAATAAATTATAAGGTACTATATTTTAGGTAAGAATCCATGTCCCTTTTCCATTTCTATCAAGTTCAGTAATTTAGAAACCCCACAAGCGTGTTTTACCTAAAGAAAATCATATTAATTACTATTAATGGTGGATTATGTTGGTTCGTGAGTATACTAACCCCTGAAAAAGGGCATATTAACCGTGTAATGGTGGTTTAACGTCAAGCATAATGAGGGTGGTTATACTGACACCACAATTTTTATTTGATATATCACATTTTAATTGTAATTAAGCTCCTCAATCTATTATTTCCTTAACTTTTTTTCCATCGAATTCTTATCTTCAATCTTTCATTAATTAGTACGTCTCGTCCTTGATGATAATTTATATCAAAATATTTTATTTTTATGCTTTGAAATGAGAGAGACATAATTTTTTTGCACTATTTATTTATTTATTTTTTAAAAATATGATAGAAAAATAAGTTGTTTTATGTCATTTCAATGGACTTTTGGATATAAAACTGTTATCAAATACAAAATATTTTAATTAATGAAAAGTTTGAGGAAAAGAATGACATGAAAAAATATTAGGAATATAAGTGTTATAATGAGCAAAAATTAAGAACTTTAAGAACAATTAAAATGTGATGGAAGAAATAAAATTTGTAATGTGAATATAATTACCCTTAAGAGTAAAATTTGAAATCATATATTGTACATTAGCAGGGACATGTCGTGAAAGAGATCTATAAATCTTTAAGTGGGATATCTAGCTAGGAATTTATGTTTACGTTTATTTATGCAAGTTATTTGTGAGAACTTATAGTTATTTGAATAAACGTGATTATGACTTATATGTCAGCTTCATATGTTATGAGTAACTATGACTTTATGTTTATATAATGACATGCTATGAAATTTATTGTGTTATATGTCCTAAGTAATATGGTTTTAAGCTTCTATATTTTGTTATTGATAAGCTTTAAGCAATTGATCATCATGAATATATAGCCAGACAAATTATGAATACACTTGAAAAATGAAAGTATATTACACATAGTTCATGCATAGAAACATGAAGCATTTTTGGTATATCAATATTACAATCGAAGAAAAGAAACAAAGATAGATTATGTCAAACGTAGTGAACATGTCGATCTACAAAAATTGGATATAAGTTGTACGCTAAGGTCTTATGGGCCATCATGTGGTTTGATGAACGGATGAGCGTTCGACCTCTTGTGAATATTTCAGTATTGTGATAGCTAGATGGTGACCAGTGGCTCATATGATCAACATTATAGTAAAAATATCACACATGAAAAAGGCAAAGAGTTATGATCAATTTATTTATGCCATCACTCGATGATATTTATTGAGTTCACATGTATGCATTAATTCCATGTGGCCAAAAAGATAATGACAAAAGAGAGAGAAAGACCATAGAAAAAGATGCATGTCATATTATCATGCATATACATACACGTTCACGATATTCCATTCTCTAAGTATGTTGATATACTCATCCTAAGAAACTTCTCATTTTTCAGATTATTATAATATGTGAAGCTATTATTATGGTGTGGATGACTGGACTTGGATGCGTGATAGTCGATAGTTTCATTAGATACTTGTGGATTATTGTGCTCACAGTCGTGTTTGGAAAGAAATATTAGGATGCGTTTTCAGTTTTGTAGAGAATATTGACGTGTTTGGTCTGATTTTAAAAAATAACGTCAAATTTATAACATAAAATTCAAAACGCATTTTTAAAGTTTTAAATATTTTCAATGAAAATCGTGGAAATGCTCAAAACATAGAAAACAAGTGTTGAAATAAAATTTTATTTAAACATTACAAATTTTAAAAAATAGAAATATAAAAATCTCTAACAAAAAATTTAAAATTAAAAAAAAATTCAAAAAATGAAATTGATGAATTTAAAAAAAATTAAAATATAAAATTCTAAACAAAACTAAAATTCTAAATAAAAATTCGGAAAAAGAGAAAAATTATAAAAAATTCTAGAAAAATATAAAATAAAAATAGTTTAAGCTCTTAATGATTATTTACATAAAAATCATTCAATTGCAGCAACAAGGTATTTATTCCATATGAGTTGTAACAACACTCTTTCTCTGTCTACCACGCTAAGTGTCCCAATGACACAGTGTTTTCCACCGTATCGCATTCTTCCACATGTATGGGTGATTGTGAGATCCCAGGCCAAAAACCATCATTCTAAACAAATATTTAAATAAACACAAATAAAAATATTTTCAATCCACGTTATTAATTTTTATTTTTTATTTCGTATATTTTGAACTCAATTTATTATTCGTTTTTATTTTACTTTTGTAGTGAGAAAAAATATTGTAAGATTCATCAACTTTTAGCCTTTGTTTGATAACAATTATTTCAAAACTCTTTTTTATACATACTCATTTTAACCATACATTCACACAATTAAATATTTTGCACGTAAACCTAAAAAATTTTCTATTTTTTAACCAAACATTCTCAAAAAATCGCTATTTAAAACTCCATTTTACCCAAATAATATTTGTCAAACAAGGGCTTAAATATACATTACTTGATAATTTACTAACAAAAATTTATTTTATTTTTACTAAATAATCAAATTTCATGTAATAAAATACCATAAATCATTTTTTTAAAATTTCAAACCAAACACGTTTTTCTAGTTTTCTGTTTCAAAAAATAATTTTTCAAAATGACAAATCAAACGCGTTTTTAACAATTTTAAAACAAACTCTCAAAATAGAAAACTGAAAATGAACTTAAAACTAAAATATAAACCAATGGACCCTAGTGGTGGCAATCGAGCCTACTAGCTCGTCGGATTGTTGACTCAGCTCGAAAAAGGTTGGCCCATGGGCGGCCGGCTCGAGCTCGTTGAGAGATGAGCCCGAGCACGAGCACAAACTTTTCAAAAGGTCCTAACGATCTCTGAAATTTATTTTTTTTCCCTCTATAAATACCTCTAATCTAAACCATTTTTCTCACAACAAATTCAACTATCTCTCTTCTACTCTCTATAATTCTATCGTTATTTTACAATTCTTCTACTCTCTATAATTATATTACATATACAACACATACATTCATTATTACATAATACATAAATAGATTCTATAATTTTTATTACATTCAAATTTCAATTTTATTATATACATTCTCTCAATTTTATTCTCTACGCTATATATTATCCAATTTATACATATCATCTTTACTCTCTACTACATTCAACATTCTATAACATAATACATATGGATCCTCATGATTTCGTTGAGGGCTTGTTCGATAGCCATCACTCACCTATAACGTCATAATCTCAATTTTCCAATCAATTTGTCGGGAATGGGCACTGATGATGCTCTTGGAAGTAGTAATCCAATTGATTTTGATGATATCGATGAAGATGTTGAGAACACTTTAAATTGATTACAACCGTTACTGATGTTGACAGAGTCCAAGAGTGTAAGGCGGTGAGTAAATATTGCCAAATCACGATTAGCATGGCAAAAGGATATCGGTACTATCCACCTCAACTGTCCTACGCCAAATGTACGACCAAACATGGGCTTGTTGGTCCATCTCAAACAAAACTAGCCTTTGGTACTCCTTCTTTCGATAGTGGTTCTTCAACACTAAGCACACGAATGTACTCGGAAGAAAGAACTCGTGATAGAATGGTGAAATTCGTTGTCGGTGATGAGTTGTCGCTGAGCATAGAGGACAACGACCATATCACAACATTCATAAAGAAATATCTCCAACCAAGGTACAAAGTAGAAACACTCTTCGTAGTGATACCATCGATTATTTTCTTTGAGCTAAGAACCAATTGATTAGTGAATAAATATGGTGGTGTTATATTGTTGACTTCAAATTTATGGAAAGGCATAAATGAACAAAGGTTATATAGCAATAACTGTACACGACATGAATCCACTTTGGGTTATGCATAAAAAAATTATTGATTTTAAGATAATTGACTTTTCTCATAATGCTAATAATATTTTAATTTTATCCTACATTTATTAGAGAATATAAATGTGAAAGTACTTTTTTTTTTAACGTTTGACAAAGCCAGTGTTAACAAGTCTGTTATAAATAAACTATGTACAATACTTAATCCTGATTTTGGTGGTTTTTTTTATTTCATATTCGTTGTGTTTATCATATTAATTTAATTAGGCAAGATGGTATGAGACATTAAGAATCAAAATTGACAGAATTAGGGATGCATTGGTTTATACCATGTCACCAAGCAGGAAACAAACATTTGTGGAACTATGTGCACAAGTTGGTCAAAATCTCAAAAATTCATAATCGATGTAGGATATAGATGAAATTCCACTTATTATTAAAATCATGTGAATGTTACGAACATTTAATCACTGAATTTTATAACTCTGGGCATGCAAGAAATGACAATGATTCTATTTTGATTGATTATGATTGGGAACTAGAATTTAAAGTCAAAAAAATTGATAAGTTTTTATGACTCCACAAATATCTTATCTAGGGTATACTATCCCACTACAAGTTTAAGAGTTTTTGAAAGTCTTTACATAGTTGCAAAAAGTTTTCAAAAATACAAAAATGATCCCGATTTTCCTGATATATTGTTTTCTATGGAATTAATGTTCAGAAAATACTTAGAAGACGTTCCTATGTTATTTCCTTTGGCAAGTGTAATGGACCCAAGGTACAATTTAAGAGGTACTAAATATATAATTAAAAAAATAAAACATTGTTTAAATTTTGACGCACCCATTATTTATTCAAATTTAAAAAACACGTTAACTTCAATGTACGAATTGTACGTACAGCGCTTAGGTGCAAATATTAGTCGAACGCCCACCACACCCACTTCTTCTGTAGCTTCGGATGCTGCTTTTAGTGCAGGTAAGAGGACTCTCTCCGAGGTCAGGAGCCAACTCAAAGAAGATATTCTAGAAATATTGATGTGTGTAAAGGATTGACAAAAGCACATTTTTGAATACAACGTGTGTATTAGGAAATTTCGTGTAATCAAGTAAATGATATTTAACTTCGTCATATAATCAAACTTTGTTATTTTCTTAATAATATTTTGATCTAAAAAATTGTATACGTAAAAAATTATTCATGTATAATTTTAACTTCTCCTACTCAAAAATAAGTAGCTGGTCCTAGCCCAGAGAAAAGGAGGAGAGGTTTTCAGTTTTTTAAAAATAAAAGAAGAAAAGAAAAAAGAAACACAAAAATAAAATAAAAATAAAGGGGCTCGTTGGCTAAGCTTGGCTCGGCCCCACAAGCTTAAAGGCCAAGTCGAGTTTGGCCCTTGACAGATGAACCGAGCACAGGTTCAGCTCGTCTTAGACAAGCAACAAGCTTGGCTCGTACAAGCGACAAGTCGAGCTCGTGGTTGTAGGGCCGAGTTGATTTGGCTAGACCTATTGACACCACTATTAGTTATTTTAGACATTTCTTTTTGTAATGACATATTGTTATAAAATTATTGTATTTTGATGAAATAAAGAGTATAACTTTTTATCTATCACATCGACTTAAAGCTTTATTGTTTTGCTATAATGTGAAAATTCAAGTTATATGTTTAAGTACATATTTGGTTTGAAAAGAGCGGGTTAACTTTATTTTTGGTATACTTACCAAATATGCAGAGTAAATATACTCATACTTTGGGTACATTAGGTCAAAATTGGTATATTATAGCAAAATTAGGTTAAGAAAAAATGTTGTTACACATGATCTTACAAATATAATAGAAGGTAATGCAAAAGCGAGAGTGAAACTATGAGCTAAAAGCAAGCTTTGGGATAATATTCTATTATACTATGGTAGGGGGCGGAAAACGATCTATAACCTGGTAGGATTACTTACCTAGTGGTCTTTAACCAAACTTGGGAATTTGGTATCTTCCGGCGGTATTTCCGACGTAGTATACTTTTAAAAGGTGATGGTGATAACTTGGACAACTCCATCGAAAACTCTAAGCGAAATCCCCTATTTGATGTTGAGTAGGCATTCTTCGGATGTAGTTCGAGCTCTGGAACCCAAAAATTGGACAAGGAATGTAGTAGCTAGGTCAATCCAACTTCAGATAGACCCTTAATGCAAATTCCTAAAGCATCTCTAAGCTTTGTCCCAAAGGTCAGAGAAAATGCTCGGCTTATTATTGAAATACTTGGTTCCTCGAGTTTTATCCATGATGTGTTAGGTTGATTGTACGAAAATTTCGCAAGTGCATGATAACGTGAGCAAGTAATAAAGTGATAAGTAAAGCATCATTTCCACAGTGACTCTATCCTTAATTTAGGATCAATTAATATTAACTTTAATCGAATAGCCAGATGTGTTTGAAGAATTAATATTAGTTAACTAATTATTCTAATGATCAAACTGTTAAAGCTTTTGAAAACTTAGATAAGATAATTACTAGGACTTCGAATCCCACTTCTTAATATGTTTTAATACAATTCAAACAATATGTATGCATTTTTGTTGATCAATGCTCCTAAATTATTTAATAATCTCTCTCGACTAGAATTAAATTTTTCCTCTCATGTGACCTTCGTATATCCTCATGAAAGATGTGAACATGAAAGCATGCATTAAAAACACTAGAACATCTATTGAAATCATGAAAAGTATAGATCTTTATCCCCTATTAGACCTTACAATAGTCGTTTTAAGTGCAATCTATCCTATTGTATCTATCGATAACAATAAAACTCATAAATCAATGTAATTAGTAATCAAGTAAATGAAAAACATTAAACACAATAACAATCATCCAAGAATAAATACATATTTGGTGTTGAAATATTGATTTTTTATTAAAAACTTCATAACAAGAGTTTATCTATATCTTAATAAATGAAAACATTACAAATTACAAGAAATCATGTTTAATTCGTAGAACATCACCCGGATATTGATAAATTAAGAAGAAGAGATGAATCTCAAATCTTGAATTTCTTCAATGATTTCTTGATTGATCTCCAGTTATGCCTTCTCTTCTTTGCCCAAGAATCAAAATTAGATCTTCAATTGATTGAAGTCTTACATTTTCCTCTTCATTCTCTCAAAAGTTTGATGAATTGGCCTCTCATTTCATGTAATAAATCATGAAATAATAACGTATGAGATGACTATTGAATGTTTTTTTATGTTACTATTTTATAGAAGGTGAAATTAAGTCAAGAAATACGTCCAAATTGGGTTCCAAAAGAGTTTAAATCAAATAAGGAAAATTGCCTTCATGTCGCGCATGGTTATGTCACTGTGCAGCCGTCAATAATTTTGTCATAGCTTTCTCTTCCAACATCCAATTAAAGCGATTCAAAGGGTATTAAAAAGCTAACCCAAAGGGATACAATTATTCTAAAAATATCATTTTTCCCATTCGAATATTTACTATGTGAAAAATGGGCCTCAATCTGCTGCTGAAAATCTAGATTGGTGAAAATATTTTGACTATATTTCAATGCTTCACTCCTTTGAGTTTTAATTGCATCCAATTAATCATAATGATGTTTAATGTTAGGAAAACGGAAATGTCCTACTTTTGGTGAAGAAAGAATTTTGTTCTGAAAGTTTGGATAGCTCCACAACCGAACCTAGCACCGATTGTTGACGATAGCATTGCACATTTTTTTAATCACCTTGTAAGAATTTATTGGGAAAATGGTTATTTTATTAAGATTATATGAGATCGGAGTATAGTGTCGATATGAACTGATTGAGTGCTTAGTGTTTTTACCCTCTTGACTCGTGTCTTCTTTGGGAGGAAATCTATTTTTACGAGAAAGGTTCCATCTTCACCCAGTCAACTCGTGATATAATATTCTCGTCGAGATAAGTGGCTTTGAGGTGACAAGGCTATTACAATTGGAGTGAATGGACAACGCTAGCAAACTAAGACCTAGAGACTAGCCTTCGATCATAGGCGGTCTCCTCCAAGATTGTGATTGATCCTTTGGGGTGGTGTTGTGAAGGCATTGAGACAAAGGTAACCAATCGTTAGTTCTCCCATAGTTAAACTCCAAGGTGGATAGTATTTTGATTTGAACTACATTTTATTAACTTATACAAAGATCATTTTAACTTTAGATTCTTTTAGTGAGGTTGGTACGTTGACTTCTTCCATATTATCTATCGAGGTGGACAGCCCCAGTGAGCAATTTGAGCCATATGTAACCTGAAGTGTACATGTATCGAAGGAAGGGCAATGAGAAGCCTCTCTGGTGTAGTTCCTTTGGGAATGTCTAGATTCTTCGCCCATAAGAACCTCCAAAGATCATATCTATCTCCCGAATCGGTGCGTTGTCTACATCCGTCGAGGGTTCTCTTCTTTGTCTTTGCCCTTTTCAGGCCTTTCCCGTTCATCATCTCTCCAATGGTGAGATGAATCATTTCTAGGAGGTGGCATCATCTCTTCTCTACTAGGTTGTTCAACATACCTTGGAGGGGATGGATTTCCTTGTGGGGGGCGATTTTCTCTTCTAAGAATACGAAGATTGCTTCGCTCCGTGGAGACTGCTATGTCTTTACAGTCATTTGTGTTATGACTACGCGATTGATGATAAGAGCAGTATCGTCTTGTATCCTTGTTGAGCATATTAGGAATGTTGCCTCTGGCCTCTTGGACGACTTGTTGTAGGGGGATGACCCATTGGTTCCCATAGCCATTAGGCCCGGTCTCATCATAGGGCTAGGGCTGGTACAACATTCAATATGGCTATGGCATATGTTTGGCCTAAAGTGGGAGCGATTTGACTTCCCGTTTGGGTCCATTGTTAGTTTACCAGATGGGACCTCTACCTCTCAGCCTATGAAGAGGTAGGAGTCCACCTGCAGCTATGTAACGGTGGTCAATCATTTATTCATTAACAATTTCATCCCTCATTATCTATACAGTCAATCATTTCTTCATTGACAATTTCTTCCCTCATTATCTCTAACAGTTGGTTATGGTGGTAGGATTTTTTTTGCGAACATCCCTACAAAAAATAGTGTGTTCATGTTAGCCTTTTGTATCGGAGATCATTTCACAATAAATCATCTCATCGATGAAGTGGCCTAAATAGATCTTAAACACCTCACTAGTTACATGTCTCATATCTTGGAGACACGAAACTGGGGCCTCTCCTTCCCTTTCGAACATAAAGTTCAAGAATTGTCTCTTAAGATATGGCCAACTACTAATGCCTCCTAGGGTGGAGCTTGTTGTACCACCTCTTTGTTGCACCACAAAGGGTCAGATGGAAAGCTTTACACTTCAGTGATGGAGAAGCTCCTCTCAAGTTCATGTGGGTCTTATAGGTGTTGTAACACGTGCTCCTCTAGGTCACCTCTCCCTTCTTACATTGGTATCTTGAGGGCATAGAGTGACTTAAAAACTAGGCATTCCGGAGCTCTTAGGAGAATGGGAGGTTTTCGTCAACATCGTCAAGTTCAAAGGATCTGCATGGCCCATCCTCATCCTTCTCGAGGCGGATGAAAGTTCACATTGTACTCTTTTGTTGCCTTAGTTGATCTTCTCTCCTACCTATTTTTTAGGCTGTGATTCTTTCTGGGGCATTTTCTAGGCATTTGTTCATGGGGACTGAATATCTCCGATGCTGAACCTATCAAAGATGTTGGTCGACCTTTCAGGTCTCTGCTCTCTTTTGTAAATCGAAGGAAAATTATCTTTTCCATTGAATGGGTCATTCACAGATTGGCCAGACAGGTAACTTTAGAAAACATCAACTTCTACCTCTCTTTCAATAGGATTAGCGTCTCTTCTATGCCTATGGAATTTAGCTCTATCACTTTGCATCACCTCTTCTTCTTGTTGTCTCCCATTGGGCTTGGTGACCTTAGAAGACACCTTGTTGAGACATGTTTGGGGCATCTGCATACTGACCCTTTGAAAACTCGCAAGTGCACGAGATCGTGATCACGTAATATAATGATGAATAGAGTGTCGAATAGACGAGAACTATGTGTTTGACTGAGTTAAAATTAGTTGTGACTTTAATCAAATAGCAAACAAGTTGTTATGGTTTTTTATACTAATCCCTGAATTATCAATTAAACTAGTGAAAGCAATGAAATGTGTTTTTTCAAATATGTGAGATACATTGCTAATATGTCGAATGCCCCTTATTATTCCATTTTTTAGTGTAACAATTAAAGTGACAATTTGAAATCATTCATATTAGTTAATATTCCTAATTTAATTGAAGTATCTCTCGATAGCGATCAAATCTATTCCCCTCATATGATCCTTTCATCTCTATCATCTATCGAACCTTACAATATTTATTATATTGTGCTTGAACCGATAACAATAAAATCTACTAACTATTCAATTGGTGATCAAGTAATTGAAAAGAACGATAATAAACATCCACAAATAAACTCAAATTAAAGTCAAAATAATTAATTAAAAACTAGAAATATCATAATAAGGGTTCATCTCATCCTCGCAATTTATAAAACTAGCCTGACATATTGGAATTACAATAAATCATGTTAAATGTATAGAACATTACCCGAAATTGTGAATTAATGAATGATGGAAAATGATTCTTGATGTTCTTGAATTTCTTCAAAGTAATCCTGATAAATCTTCAATAATTATCACTTCTTTACCCACAAATCTCAGGTTTAATCTCCAATTGATAAGTTCTTGAACTTTGCCTTTGAAATCTTCTCACAATATATGATTTTACCCCTTTTCTATGATGAAAATTGATGGAATATTGCAGTATAAGACGTATATGAAAGTGTCTAATATGTGTTCCGCTGTTAGGTATTTGTAGGAGTTTAAAATTGGTTGAAAATCACGTCCAAATTGATTTCCAAAAGAGTTACAATAGAATAAGGAAAGTTGCCTTCACGCGCGAATGTTTTTGTCTCTACACAGCAGTCAGTATTTTAGTCATTACTTTCTCTTTCGATATCCGATTAAAACGATTCATAGTTAGTTGGAAAGATAAGGCTACTACAACTTTGATAGAAATATAAGTTTTCCAATTCGGATGTTTACTATACCAAATATAGGTTAAGTATTTGGCTAAAAATCTGGAATATAACTTGTGCGATTAGAAATTGATTTTAATAATATTTTGATCATATTTCATTCCATTTTGACTTCTAATTGCATCCAATCGTCTCCCAACAATATTCAAAGTATCGTCTTGTGGTCCCATCAACTATTAAATATTTGTAATTCTGTCCTCGAGCTTTGGACTTCGTCAATTTTCACCAAGTTTGCTTCTTTCTTTCAATTCCTCATTCAACTATTGAATTTTACCTATATAACATAAAATAAAATAATTTAGGATATATTTTGTCAAAAAAAAAATATATCAAACATCACTATTTTATGCCCTGGATAAGTGTCTGACAATATATTTTTTTACTTCAAAATTTGAAGTCACCCTATTAAATCTACAAACCACTTCAAAGTCACAATACAAAACCAATATTCACTCTTCCAATACAAAATTGACGTATGTGTGTGACGAACTAAGTAAACAATCATGAATTTACAAGTTGCTTCAATTTCCAACCCTCTATGGTCAAATATATTCTTTCACCTCTCGTTTAATTCACACACCACAAATTGATTCTTTTTACTCTTTTCCCATTGCACAATCTAAGGTTGAATTTTTTCATTACTATTCTCACCATTTCTAATTCATGTGGACTCTACTAATTGCAAGTCAACACATTAATAAACAAAGATTCTTCAATTCTTTGATTGCTTTGACCTCTAGGGCTAGCTAGGCTAATAATCACTCATCTAAAGTTAAATCTTCTCCAATAAGAGTTTGTGGTTTAATCAGGGCATTTGGTGCATCTTCTATTTTATGAACCTGTATTTTTCAAAATTTCATTTTTTTTACTATCTCTCCCTTAACCTTTCTATATGACTCATGTAAGCTTTTGACCGATGACTCCCAAATCAGATGATTTTAGGGCACATGTTGTAAATATTCTAGCAGGTTTAATAACTTTGAGTCATAAAGGCTACGAAAAGATGTCTTTTATGTATTTTCTACCATAATTAGTGCAATACCTCTCATTAAACAGGTATTTAATCAAACCAACCTCTAACTTAAGACTTTTGCCCAATTTTATCCTCTTAATTTAAGACAATCCACACACAAGTTTTCNGAAAAGATGTCTTTTATGTATTTTCTACCATAATTAGTGCAATACCTCTCATTAAACAGGTATTTAATCAAACCAACCTCTAACTTAAGACTTTTGCCCAATTTTATCCTATTAATTTAAGACAATCCACACACAAGTTTTCACACATGGAATCCCAGTTTACATCGTATTTTCCTACAACTGTAAAATCACCCCTAAACTATACTAAATTTGGTCTTAAGGATAAAGAATTTAGTATGGTTTGGTATAGCATCTATATTCGACTAAATCAACATATCAAGCTTATAAATCAACTCATTTCATCACAATGTCAAACTCAATTTTTATTGCGCATATAATACCAAGTTTTTCAAGGTAAAACATCAATCAATCTAGCATGTAACATATCCACAGTTCATAAATCAACACCAAATCGATGATAAATAGCAAATCGATTATTTACCCAATATTTTGCCAACACTGACTTTAGAAGCCTGTTGCAGAAGTGTTTACCCCCATTCACTAATAATGGTTCTAAGGGTACCAAAGCTTGAGAATATATATATATTTTTTAAAAATTAACAACCACTCGAGCATCATTAGTTGGTGTTGCTACTGCTTCTACCCATTTCGATACATAGTCCACTGCCACCAACACGTACATTGTTGTAAGAGGATGAAAATGGTCCCATAAAATCTATCCCCCAAACATCGAAGAGTTCCACTTCTATAATTGAATTCAAAGGCATCTCATGGCTCTTGGAAATAGTCCCTATATGTTGGCATTGATCACAGTGTTTCACATATTCATGAGCATCCTTAAACAGCAAGAGCCAATAGAACCCTGAATGTAAAACTTTCACTGCTTTCTTAGAAGACCCAAAATGCCTTACATTAAGATGAAGAGTGACAACGCTCCAGAATCTGTGAGATCTCCTCATTTGACACACATCTTCGAATGATCTATTCAGTGCTCCTCCTGTATAATATGGGATCATCCCAATAATAGTATTTCAACTCCAAAAAGAACTTCCTTTGGTGATGCGTTAACTCAGGTAAAAGCATATTACATGCCAAGTAATTCACTATGTATGCATAACATGGCCCATAGTCAACTGCAAATATACGCTCGTACAGGAAAGAATCCTTTATATCGCCCTCATCCCTGTGTTCTGCCGGTTCAAGCCTTGAAAAGTGGTCTACTACCATATTTTCACTTCTTTTTTTTTATCTCAAATCTCCAAGTCAAACTCTTGAAGGAAAAGTATCCACTGGATCAACCTAGGCTTCGCATCCTTCTTAGACATTAGATATTTCAAGGCTACATGATCTATGGAGACAATTACCTTCTATCCTATGAGATATGATCTGAACTTATCGAAGGTAAACACAATGGCTAGCATCTCATTTTTCGTTGTTGCATAATTCAGCTATTCCTCTATCAAAGTCTTGCGTGTAGTAGATGACATGGAGAACTATATCCTTTCTTTGACCAAGTAGTGCCCATACTGTATAGTCACTAGCATCGCACATCAACTCAAATGGCAGCTATAGCCGGTGCTGAAATTAACTTTTCATTTAGAGTGTTGAAGGATATCAAACACTTGTCAGAAAAGCTAAATGGTATATCCTTTTCAAGTAAGCTATAAAGAGGCTTGGTAATTTTTGGAAAAATCCTTGATAAATCTCCTGTAGAAAGGCGTGGCCGAGTAAAATACATACTGCCTTAATTAAAGTTGGAAGAGGCAACTTTTCTATTATTTGAATCTTTGCTTTATCCACCTCGATACCATCTGTTGAAATCATGTGCCCAAAAACTATTCCTTCCTACACCATGAAGTAACACTTCTCCCAGTTTAGCACCAAATTCGACCATCCCTAAATTTGGGAGGCAACTCTCAAATAATGAACCAAATATCAAAAAGTCGTCCATGAAGACTTTAATGATTTTCTCCACCATATCTGAAAGGATTGCCACCATGCATCGCTGAAATATGGCAGGGGCATTACATAACCCAAATGACATTCTTCTATATGCAAAGGTACCATAGAGGCACGTAAATGTAGTCTTCTCCTGATTCTCTAAAGCCACTGCAATCTAATTATATCCTGAGTATCCATCCAAGAAGCAGTAATATGAATGTCCCGCTAGTCTTTCCAACATCTGATCGATGAAGGGCAAGATAAAGTTATCATTTTGAGTTCTACTATTCAGCTTTCTATAGAAACATCCACACTACATCCCGTGACTGACCTCATCGGTATTAGCTCATTATTCTCATTCTTTACCACTGTAATCCCCCATTTCTTTGGCACAACATGAATCAGACTAACCCATTTGCTATCAGAGATTGGATAGATCATGCCTGCATCAAGGAGCTTCAATACCTCTACCACACGACGTTCCTCATGGTGGGATTCAATCTACGCTGATTTTCCACTGTTGGGTTATACTTTTCTTCCATCAAGATTTTGTGCATGCATATTGATGGACTAATCCCTCTGATGTCTGTTATAGACTACCCAATAGGTGTTTTACTTCATCGTGAAACTCTTAGTAGTCCCTGCTCTTCCAACTCGGTTATCTCATTTGCAATATCACAGGGAGAGTGGATGACTCTCCTAAGTAAGCATACCTCATATGTGATGGCAATTGCTTGAGCTCAAGATTTGGTACTTTCTGAATAGAAGGTAGTAGTTTTGTAAGCCCTACACCAAGTTCCTCAAACTGTCTTCTTCTTATGAGAAGAATAGACTTCATAATGTAAGCGATCTGACTTGTCTCTTCAATTGTTGATTTTTTATCTTATGTGTACAAAAAGATTCTCCAAGTGGTCTTGAGGGTGCTCAAGAATGAAAGTCTCCTTCACAACCAAATCTACCATATCAATGCGCAGACAACTATCTGATTCCGTGGAATACTTGATAGCATTGAAGACGTTGAATGTCACTTGCTCATCATTCAATCGCAGCATCAATTGTCTCTTCTAAACATCTATTAAGGCCCGAAATGTTGCAAGGAATGGTCTCTCCAATATCAACCACGTCCAAAATGACGAAATCTGTAAGGTAGATTCACCAGTATGTCTTCAATAATTCTCCTTGCGAATTTTATGGACCTGTTTGCCAGCTGCAAAGAGATCAATGTTACCTTTGCCTCTCCCAAGTTTAGTTCCTTGAAAATATAGTAAGGCATAATGTTAATACTAGCACCGAAATTATAAAGAACCTTATCAAATTTCATGTTACCAATAGTATAAGGAAAAGTAAAACTCCTTGGGTCTTTTAGTTTAGGTGGCAACTTATTTTTTAGGATGGCATTGCATTTTTCGTTCAACAAAACCGTCCCCAAATTCTCTAGCTTTTTCTTGTTTGCGAGTATCTCCTTCATGAATTTTACGTAGCTGGACATTTGTGCAAGTGTATCCACAAATGGTATATTGATTGCAGCTTTTTGAATACCTCAAGGAACTTCGAGAACTGCTTGTCTAGCTTATCCTTCTGTAGTCTATGTGGAAATGGGAGTGTTTGAACAATTTCTTTGGCAGGAACAATTGCATTAACCTTTGGATCCTCTGATACTTTCTTTTGTTTTTTTGTTCTTTGTTCTGCTCAAATTCCTCCAAATGCTCCTCGATCGTGCTACCTACCTTCTCTTGTGTAGCAATTGACCTCTTCACATCTATCTTAGGTAGCTGTACCCCATTGCGAGTAGTTATTGCCTCAATTTGCTCTTCCACCACAACCTTCACTGTTATTACCTGTTGTTTGTGATTTGTCTCAATGTCACTGGACAATGCTCCTAGTAGTCTCTCTGAAAGTGCCTTAGCTATTTGTCCTATCTTATTTTCTAAGATCTTGATGGCAGCTCCCTAAACTTGCAAGGCTTTATATGTTCTTTGTATGTGTTGGATAGACATCTTCGCTAATTTAGTAACAAGATCTTCCAACGAAGACTTATTTTCAGTCTGCTGAAAACTTATCGGTGCAGTCTGCTGTAGCACAATCTGAGCTTCCTGATTGTTGCTCCATTGGAAACCTGGGTGATTCTTCCAGCATGTGTAGTAATGTAGTAATGTTAGGATTTTGATTGTGTTGTTGTCTTTGAAAATTTTAAGCATAATTTACATCCTTTACTGACTGAACAAAATGACTACCCACAGTGCAATCGACATTCTCATGATTCTCTCCACAATGCTTGCATTTCAGTCCTGCTATTTAAGTTGCACTCATACGTTTCACCTTTTGTGTCAATAATGCCAAACTGAGCTGACATGTCAAAGAATCAACTTCATATACTCCAACAACATTCTTTCCACTCACCCTTTCAGTAGGCCAAAGTGCACTAGTGAATGCCAAGTCCTCCACGATTTGGCAGACCTTATCCACGGTTCTTTTGTGATAGAACAATCACATGCAGAGTCTATGTTAGCCCTACTTATTGGATTCAGACCGCTGTAAAAGTATTGCACCTAGAGCCACTCTCATAATCCATGTTGTGGGCACTGACAGCGTAGACTCTTGTATCGCTCCCAAGCCTCTAGATAATATTTGGAGTCCAACTATTGGAATGTTGTAATCTTTTTCGGCGGAAAATATATGCTAAGAAACTTCTGACTCAATTGGTTCTATGTAGTGATGCTCTGAGGTGGACAAGTGTCTAACCACTCTCTAGCTGAGTCTCTCAATGTGTATGGGAAAAGTCTCAGTCTGATTGCTTCACTTGAAACCCTCAAATACTTAATTGTTGTACACATGTCCAAGAATCTCGATATGTGAGCATTGGGGTTCTCAGTAGCTATCCCAAAGAACTGCAGAGCATTCTGGAACATGTTCATGACATCCGTCCTCAAGTGGAAGTTTGCCTGGCCAAATACTGGATAAACAATACTGGATGATTAGCTTTCCACAATATGTAAAACCATATATTCACCCATGACCTTGCATTCTCATCGACTGCAGCTATGTTTGGAGGTATTGTCCCTAAATTTGCCTTGATAGGAAAAGGATTCAAGTTACCATGTGTTTCTCTTTCTGTTTTTGTTGTGCTTTCAAATGTTTTCTTCTTCGAAACTTGAATGTGTATTCGATCTCCGAATCAAATTGAGCAAGATCACCGAGTCTCGAACATTGCATATGAAGTCCTGAAAAAGTAAGGAAGAAGCAGTGTAACTTTTCTAATGAAATAAACTAACTAATAAAAGAATAAAATTCGAATTAAAGCTAAAATTATTTAAAAACTTATCAAAAACTATATAGTCCCCAACAACGGCGTCAAAAATTTGACCGTTTGAAAATCCACAAGTGCACGTGATCGTGATCAAGTAATATAATGATGAATAGAGTATCGAACCCACGAGAACTATGTGTTTAATTGAGTTAAAATTAATTACAACTTTAATCGAGTAGCAAACAAGTTGTTGTGGTTTTTCTATACTAATCCCTAAATGATCAATTAAATTAGTGAAAGCAAGTGTGTTTTTTTAAATATGTGAGATACATTGCTAAGATATCGAATTCCCCTTGTTATTCCATTTTTAGCATAACAATTAAAGTGACAATGTGATAAATGATAAATGTATTAATAAGTACTAGAACACCTATTGAAACTATATAAATCATAGAGGTATATCTATATCCTCTATTGATCCTTACAATATTTATTATATTATACTTAAAATCTTATTGTCTCTCTCGATAAAAATAAAATCCACTAACAATTCAATTGATAATCAAACAATTGAAAAGAACCATAAAAACGATAATAAACATCCACAAATCAAGTCAAATTAAAGTTAAAATAATTAATAAAAACTAAGCCCCTGTTTGGTAACCATTTTGACCAAAAATGAGAATGTATTTTATGACCGTTGGGCACACAAGCCAAAATTATTGTGAGATGAAAGTCAAACATGTCATGCCATTTGGGGCCCACTAACGGCTCTTTTTTTTTTTTCCTAAAAATGAAGGCAAAATGGGGAAGACACAGGCTGTAAAAATATCATAATAAAGATTCATCTCATCCTAGTAATGTATAAAAATAGCCTAGCATAGGAAATACAATAAATCATGTTAAATGTATAAAACATCACCCGGAATTGTGAATTAATGAATGAAGGAAGATGAATCTTGATGTTCTAGAATTTCTTCAAGTAATCTTGATAAATCTTCAATAATTTTTTCGTTTCTCTGCCCACAAATCCCAGGTTTAATCTCCAATTAATGAGTTCTTGAACTTCGCCTTTAAAATCTTCTCACAATAATTTTGCCCCTCTTTTATGGTGAAAATTAATTGATTATTGTAGTATGAGATGTATATGAGAGGTATCTAATATGTATTCTGTTGTTAGATATTTGTAGGAGTCGAAAATTGGTTGAAAAATCAAGTCCAAATTGGTTTCCAAAAGAGTTTCAATCGAATAAGTATAGTTGCCTTCAAATGCATGTTTTTGTCTCTGCACAGTAATCAGTATTTTGGTCATGAATTTCTCTCTCGCTATACGATTGAGGTAATTCAAAGTGCGTTGGAAAGATAACTCAAATGGATACAACTTTTCTCAAAATATAATTTTTCCAATTCTGACATTTACAATACCAAAAATGGGTCTCAATATTCGGCTAAAAATGTGGAATATAACTTGTGCGATTGGAAATTGATTTTGATAGTATTTTGATCATATTCCTCTCTTTTTTTACTTATAATTACATCCAATTGTCTCTTAGCAATCTTCAAAGTATCGTCTAGTGGTGCCATCAACTATTGAATATTTGCAATTCGGTCATCAAACTTTGGACTTCGTCATTTTTCACCGATTTTTGCTTCTTTTTTTCAATTCCTTATTCAACTATTGAGTTTTACCTATATAACATAAAATGAAATAATTTAGCATATATTTTATCAAAAGAATTATCAAATATCGTTATTTTAGGCATCGAATAAGTGTATACTTATCACATACCCTCTTGCACCTACATCTGTTAGAAGAGTTGTTTTAGTGCAGAGTTCTATTCGGTAATATTTCTCTGTATGGATTCCTTTCATCTTCACTAGCACTAATGATGGATGGAGGCCTCTTTTATTCAGAGACGAGGTCATTTGAGTGGATTCTTCTCTTCAAAGTCTATCATTTTTCAAGGAAAACTTAAAACGCCAAAATGATTATTAACACTTGGAACATTTTTCCTTCGAAACTTCCATTTGTCCTTTAATCAAGAACAAAACATTTTTCAAGGGCGAAGTTGACACTTTTTCGGTAAGCCTTTTCTCATGGAGTTTGCTCGTGGTTAATAGTGTGATTTTTCTCAATCGATGCCAATCTTTTGATCTCGATTTCTATACGAGTGATGTGATCAAAGATCCTAGCTCCACTCGTGTCCACGCGTATGGCTCATGCACACTTGGACAAATTGTTAGAAGTCCATGACGTTATCTAGAGGTGGAGGAGGTAGCCGCAAGCACTTCGACGATCAAGTCGTCAACTTGTATAGATACATTTAAGTGTGGGATGGATTGAAGATATGAGCCACGTTAGTGTATGGACACTAGGGTAATTGAGAACAGTGAAAGCAATATTATTATCAAGTGTGTAAAATTGCATTACTTTCAAATGGCACTAAGTGAGAGCTTTTATAGTAAAATAGTTTGGTACCATTGGATGGAGAGACACGTAGCTTCATCTGACAGCTAAGTAGGGCTAGACATGGTCCGGTTCAGTTCGATTCTAAAGAGAATTAACTGAACTAAATTTTCGAGTATTTAGTGAGTTGAACTGTCGGGTCTAAATTTAATTATGAAATCGAACCGGTTTCATTTCGTTTGGTTCGGTTCGGTTAGGTTCGATTCGATTCGATTTCATACCATAATTAAATTTTTTTAACATTTACAACAATACTACATTAATCCAACTCATTACATGTTCAATGGTTTCAAAGATAATCAAACTGAACCAAGAATTACTGGATATTGTGTAAATGGTATCTCGTCCAAGTTTAATTACGAAGTGAACCAGAACCAAACCGTCGATACCATAATTAAATTTTTCAATGTTTTCATAATTTCAACAACTATTCAATTCTCCTAAATTTGAAACAGAACAACATTGATAAAAAAAAATGATAAGTTTCATATTACAAAATAACAAATATAGTCCAAATTTAAAAAAATAAAACAAGCTGTCTAAATTCATTCACCAATGTATACGAAGTTTGAAATACAACATTAAATAGTTAGACAAAAATAGAGAATAGACAGATTTTTTTTTCAAAAAAAATAGAAATATTTTGGTAGATTCAATATCAAAAAATAAAAAATAAAAGAAATTGAAAAATTCATTTCTTCGTATTTGCATCTAAAAGTAGGAACCGAACCGACTTAATCTAAGAAAGATTGTTTCAATTCGAATCTACTTTAAAAGTTTTGTTCACCCTTGCTCTCTCCCCACCATGCAAATCAATAGTCTTGATTTATGCCCACGGTGGGCATGGATTATAATGCCCATCGTGGGCGTGGCAACATTCAGTATTACCACGTGTATCTAGTGTTACCATGCCTACGATGGACTAATACCCATGCCCATCGTAAATATTAGATCATTTATGTGCAAATCAATAGGGTTGGACGGAACTCTCGAACCGAATCGATCTAAACCTGAACCGAATCGAACTCGATTCTTCATAAGTTATTTACCCGAATGGGTATCAAAATCGAGAACGGTGGGTTTGGTTCGACTCTTGGTTCTAGACAAATAATCGAATAAGAACCGAATTTTCCTAATTTTTATTTTATTTTTTTATATTAAATAAGCCAAAATATTTAAATTTTTTTCAAAATAAATTTTTCAACTAATTAATTGAGCTCAAAATATCATTTTTCTATTTTGAGCCTCAACCCAACTTTGTAATTCAAAATTCAAAGAATCAAAATTGAGTGACCTACATTTTTTCTCAATCATTCTGCCTAACTACGTTATTTTGTAAGAGTTGAAATTAAACATATCATTAGTTGGATTAATATATTGTTGTAAATATTAAAAAATTTAATTATAGTATAGAACCGAACTGAACAAACCCAATTGCACTCGACAACCCCACTTACTAAATACTCAAAATTTTGGTTCGCTTTGCTTTTTTGACCGCCAAACCAAACCAAGCCATGTTCAACCCTACAAATCAACACGTAAAATTTCAACATGCGCTTACGCAAGGAACATCGTGACTTAACAAATAAAATGATCGCTTATAATCTAGATCGTATAATTCAGGCAAGTACCACAACTCGTACAAAATGTAGGTCCACTTCCACCACGACATCCTAAATGTATCAATAGACCTGCAATAAGGAATGATGTATCGGTACTACCAATAGCAAATTTTGCCTAGAACAATGTTTGGTGTACAATGATTTTGACAACATTGTAGACAATATCCCGTGACATATTATTATTAGACAGTTTAAAAAACCATTCATCCTTTCAACCAATATTTTTTTTGCAAATAACATTGTCACCAATGTTGTACAAAAACATTGTACAAATAGATTAATTCTTTCGCCTATGGCCCCATTTTTCAGCCACATTCTCCTATAAAATAATATTATACGTAAATCAAAAAATTCTCCTTATTTTTTAATCACACAATCTCCGAAAAATCATTATTCCAAAACTTTTCCCTCAAATTTCCATTAAAATGGAGCTAAAACAAGGACTTTATATTTTCAAATGATGCTCAAAACTCAAATAAAAATCTTCAAGCTTGATGAAACATTGCTGATGCATCTTCACATGTCGCAATTGATTTGAAACTCAGCATGTGCATATTCTACCTTCCACATGCATCACCACACCGAGGGCTTTCCTTGGTTCGTTTCATTCAAAATTCAAAATAATTAATATTTAAGATGATGTCCACGGATACCAGCTTATGTCATGCCACAGGGAAGGAAACAGGCCATGGGTCCTCGCAATTAGGGTGATGCCAGTCGACTTATTGAGACATTTCCCCCCAATGAAAAACAGTAAAAATATCCTCTTACACAGTCAAGCTTGCATCCGAAACAATTGACTTTTTTCACAGTGATCTTAATATAATAAAATAGCAAGATAGCTCGTAGAAGTAACAAGTTCGTAATTAATGGCACATTCGAAAATATGTCCACCGACGAATTCATCTTATACTCGTACTCCCTTCAATCTGAGAGTTAAGATTAGAAAGGAACTAAACAATGGAACCACTTAGTGCCATAACCTTACACTGTTCATTCATGGCCAAAAGTTGAGCCTCTTTCTTGTCAAGAAGAACATTCAGCCTCACATTCTCTTCCATAAGTTTCTGGACCTCAGCTTCCTTTTGCATTTTTTCACTTTCCAATTGTGACGTCTTGGCAACAAGACTGGTTCAAATAAGAAAAAACTACCCACATTAAAATTTGCCAGAGAAGAAAGCTGACTAACTCATACAATTGACAGTAATTTCAACAAGGAGTAACAACAATATGAACATATAATCATAACATGCTGACAACTGCAACCACTGGGTTTATTAGAAACGAAGAGAACTGTGAATACCCATTAAGATATTATTATTTTCAACCTTTAAATCGTGTTATTTTAATAGACAGACACTGTTTAATCATGTCCAGATCTTTGTTATCCAAAAATAAAGTATTCCCAAAAAATGTATAATCACTTCAGATATAATAGATTGGCATGTCGCATTGTGACGCCAGTTGCAGAGCCGGTTATGCTAACTGCCCATTTGAGCACACATGAAGTATATATGCATTGTATTATACTGATAGAATCCCAGTCAAGTATAACTATTCTAGAAGGATCAAGACGAAGGGAGAAAGAGAGGATAGCAACAAAACCTGTAAGTAGGTAGGCTGAGGTGGACAAAAATAGTTACAATAGGCTTACAAAAAGATTAAGGATGTGTAGTAAGGGGTATGAAAAATAGTGAGTGAAGTCATTGTGGAGAGTTACAGCCCTCTCGAACGGCTGAATGTTATTTTCCTTTTTGTAACTCCATCTTCAATCAATACAAATCATAATTTCAGTTCCCATATTGTGTTACTGGTAGAATTTATCAAACTTCTGAGGTAGGTTCTATCAAAGTGGTATTAGAGCATCCAAATTCAACAAGACAACCATGACTCTAGCTGATCGAGTTGGAGAGTTAGAACAAAAGGTAGAAAGAAATCACAATGAACTTCAAACAGGGCTCGAAGTATTGCATTCGGAATTTAAATTGATGCATTCATGGATGATGGACAAGTTCGATCTACTGATGCGCGCCTCGGAAAATCAAGAAAATGATCGTAAAGAGAAGGGTCCAGCGATGGAGGATTCACCCGTGACACAAGCTGATTCCAGGCTAACACAGAGGACAGGCGGTAGTCAATACAGTGGAGGAGGGTCAGGCGGAGATTGGAGGATAGAGCCTCGGATACAGAGACTGGAGATGCCCGTGTTTAAGGGGTCCAATCCAGATGGGTGGGTTTTTCGGGTGGAACGTTATTTCAGCATTAACAAAATGACAGAGTAGGGAAAGGTGGAGGCAGCTGCTGTATGCTTCGATGGTGAGGAGGTTTCGACCTTCACAAGAAGGGTCTCTTTATGCCCAATTTTTATCCCTCTGGCAGAACTCCACCGTCAGAGAATATCGCCAGCAATTTGAGAGCTTGGCTTCACCATTAACGGAGGTATCTGAGGAGATTTTGGAGTGCAATTTCCTTAATGGGCTAAAGACAAAAATCAAGGCTGAGGTCCATTTACTTAGGCCATTGGGCCTGGAGCAGATTATGGAGGTGGCCCAAATAGTAGGAGATAGGAATCTGGTAAGCAAAATGGACCAATGGAATTTCAGCCCAATTAAACCTAAAAGTATTCCATACCATGACCCATACCCTCCCCAATTCCCCAGCCCAGTTAACAAATAAACAATACCCCTAAATCTTCTCCCAACTCGTCCAAACCACTTTATCAAATATCATACCCCCTACAAACGACTCAAAAATGTAGAGGTACAGGCAAAAAGAGAAAAAGGCTTACGCTATCGTCGTGATGAGAAATTTACAATTGGGCACAAGTGTAAAAATAAGGAGCTGCAAGTTCTTGTATTAGAGAGTGGGAAGAGGCGACGGTCAGCGAAGTCATGACCGGCGGTAGTGAGCTGGAGGAACTTGTTTCAGGCAAGGAAGAGCTGAACGAGTTAGGTTTGAGATGCCTGGACAGCAACAATCAAGTATACTTCCCACCTTGAGGACAAGGTGATTGAAATGGGAGGGGGTAATTGATAGAACCCCAATCAAGTATAACTATTCTAGAAGGATCAAGAATAAGGAAGAAAGAGAGGCAGCAACAAAATCTGTTAGTAGGCAGGCTGAGCCGCCGAGGTGGACAAAAACAGTTAGAATATGCTTAAAAATAGAATAAGGGATATGTAGTAAGGAGTATGAAAAATAGTTAGTGAAGTCATATTAGGGAAAGTTACAGCCCTCTCGAATGGCTGAATGTTATTTTCCTTTCTGTAATTCCATCTTGAATCAATACAAATCATAATTTCAGTTCACATATTGTGTTACAGGTAGAATTTATCAAACTTCTGAGGTAGATTCTATCATATACCTTCATTTCATTATACATATACGCATATAATGACACATCTAATAATTAAAACAAACCCAGGCTCAGTTAGTTCATCAGTGACTAAACATAAGTTTTCGAATCCATTAGAAATAAAGCATAATTTTCAACTTGACATATATATATTAAAGAAATGTTCCAACATCTAGCATGAAAGAGATTTTTTGGGTGTTTGTTCATTTGAGTGCACAATAAAGAAGTTCAAGAATGAGTGTTTTTCCTGCTGTTTCTTTCAGGGTGTCTTTCTGTGTATGTGTGTGGGAGATGGGAACAGGGTTCCAGGTCCCAGGTCTCTAACAAGCTTTAAGAACTCATCCCTCAGCTTCACCACTGGTCATTTGAAGAATTGCACCAGCCACGCACCAACTCGACCTGACTAGTAGCGCAGGAATTTCTTGGATCTAGGCATTATAAATGCTTATATCAGTTTTGTCGTCAAACATAATAGTCACTAGCAAAATACCCACATCAAGAGCATTGTTGATGGTAATCCAAGATGCTCTGTAAGTTCAAGAAAAGAATAAAAAATGATTGAAACTTTTAAGGATGAAGTCGTGACTAGTCCATTGCCTTTGGTTTGGGGGTGGCAGTTGTGGAAATGCTGGTTGTGCAGGGCTGATGGTGGGGGCGCGTCTTGGGGTGGGGTGTTGGTAGGGATAACCTTTATTTTTTCTTTGTTATATTTTCCTGAATTTTAGTGTGTCCCCATTTAACTCTAAGAAGGTGGACACATGCCTCATGTTGCATAACATTTCAACAAAATTTTGATCAGTTTCTGCACTAGAGACCACATGTACAACGAAATTGAAACATTCACTAGAGACTACTTGTACAACGAAATTGAAACATTAAGTACCAACTCATTTTTAAAAATTGAGGACCAATTTGCTATTGGAACAATATGCTGGATACCAATACTACAATTCTAAGTAAATGAAGCGTCCTTTTTTTCCTTTTTGTTCATCTTTCATCATATTTCTCTACTAAAGCAAAAGTCATAGTTTTCAAAAGCGCCTGACGCTTTATATAACACCCCGAATCCCGTTACCATTAGTTCTTTTGAATTTATGCCCTGCAGTAAAAATTTGAAAGAGCAGGGACCAAAACGAAAAGATTTTAGTTTTTGGAGGACTAAACTGTGAAATTCAATAATTTAGTTATGAACAGGCTGTGAGCAGGTTGGCCTGCTAAAGTGAATTCTAGAAGAAGTCAATTTAAAAGATGGGTCAAATGTCATTTAGAAATGAAAGAAGAAAATTTGGATGATTGGTAAAATGTATTGTCAATGATGAAATATATGATGAAAATTAATATATTTCGTTTCATGGACAAGTAAATATTTTGATGTAGCACAATCCTATTTCAAATAGGATAAAATATCTCTTTTTCTTCTCCTTTCTTATTTAGAATTGGATTTCTTTTTCTTTCTTGACTAGAATAGGATTTCTTCTTTCTTTTAGATTAAGATTTTAGTTTTCTTTCCTCCTTTTAGGATTTTAGTTTAGTTTCCTTACATCAGTAGAATTAAGGAATTATTTTGCCTATATAAATAAAGACCCTGTACAATTTTTTCAATAAACAATTCAATACTATAAAATATTCTCTACAAATTTCAAGTTTTTCGACTTTATTATTGTTTCAAGAATTCCAATTTTGCTTCAGCATGAAAATTGGTCAGAGCAAGATTTGCCCTAGGTGGTAGACTGGTTAATTGCGCATTCTCACGCTGATTATCGGAAAATTGCAAAATTACCAATTTTGGTCCAGACTCTTGAACGAGGGATGGATATGCTTGAAGATGCAATTGAAAATAATTTGCAGACTTTAATTGTTATGAATGTTAGTTGTTTCAACAAGCCCATAACGTTGCAACAAGTGGCTAAAGAATTTCCTCGAGTCCCAACTAAGTTTAAGTAATCACAAGATATCAAGTATCCTACGAAGGTCTATTGGAGATTTATAAGGAGATCGATTTTAAGCACGACAAAATTTTTAAAACACGATGGACCATCAACAACAAAGAATGCAACGTAATAATAACTCACAAGAGTAGTGAGAACTTGGTATACAAAGCATTGGTGGAAGTTTTCAATTTGAAAACTAAAAGTAAAAATCTTGCCATCAAGTTCCACAAGTTAATAGGGAACAAAAAACTCAAAATATGGAGGGGTGTGTGAAAATTTCACTTTCTATTGTATAGTACAGCAAATATGAGATTGTGTATAACATGGTAGAGATTGACGATTCTTATGTACTTTTGAAATAACCATGGTACTATGATGTAGATGCCTTTTACATAAGTCAACATAATGGGTATGTGATTAGGTGGTATGATAAGATCGTTTTGGTACACGTGGTGA
The DNA here is from genome assembly GCA_903798405.1 of Fraxinus platypoda. Classification (NCBI taxonomy): domain Eukaryota; kingdom Viridiplantae; phylum Streptophyta; class Magnoliopsida; order Lamiales; family Oleaceae; genus Fraxinus; species Fraxinus platypoda. The sequence continues at coordinate 5,146 of CAIGRT010114848.1, read as the reverse complement.
TGAACAACTTGTGAACTAAGCAGCATGGATACTTATAAACTCATTACGTACCCCTATTCAATACATATCCAAGTTTGAATACGCTTCGATATGTGTAGAGTACATGTTTTTTAATTATTTTATATTCTAAGAATTTTTTATATGTATCGAATACGTATTTTATATTTATTAATTATTTCTAATACGTCTTGAATACGTTTGGATATATGAACAAAAAGTTATTGGTTTAAACTCTTTGAAAACTCATTATTAACAAAGTTATTTTACTTGGCCCTTGTTTGATCCTAATTATTTTCAAAATACATTTTTCTCTTCACTATATATTTAATAAATTGGTCTTCATTTATAGCAATCTTCGTCTTTTATCAAGAAAATTAAATTTATGTTCAAAACGAGAATTTAAAATGTGAGACATTGTAGGAGATTCATTGATACTCTCGAAAGTGTTGTGCTGCTTGAGGCTGCTAATCTATCATTAGATTATCCAAAGCTAGAGAATGTTATTTTTAAGGATAATGAAGAAGTTGATGTTGGTGATTTTGAATGAAATAAAATTGGAACAATTAAGTATTAAGATAAAATGCTTTATTATTTTATTTTACTTTTATTATCATGCTTCTGTTTTATATCTACACACACACACATATTCGAGTATCCTAATTCTTTTCAAAAAGTTTTATCGACGTACACGTATAGTATTCGAATTACGTATCCGAATACATGCTTCTTAGCTCGCAAATACTAGTGTTAAAAAAGAGCAAAAGATTTACAGAATAGATGATGTTAAAAAAGATGTCCGCTCAAAATAATAAGGATGTTGCTGACCATGATACTTCACTGGCGGTAGAAAAGCATGTGCAAGTTGAAAACCCGAGACCTATTGATCCCATAATCACAGAATTTTAGTTAATTTTGTGGTTGCTAATTGATTAGCCAATGTAGTTAATACTTAGCTTGTTTTATTAATTTAGTGCTCAGAGAATTCTTGGTTAATGGCATGTTTTCTAATAGCTTAAGTTTTGTACAATTTGTAAAGCTTAGTGTTTAATCTTGTATGTAATAAGCATGTTTATAGGAAATTCATGGGACAAGTGATGGGTAAGTGGTGTTCTTATTATTGTTATTTTTGTTTTAATAGAATTGCATTTTAAAATACTTAATGGGCAATTCCACTAGTTTCCCAGGAGTATAGTTGGAGCATTGGAGGAACGATGAATCATTATAAAGTGCAGATCTATGACGCTCAGACTCGAGTACGGGTACGGGTACATATCCAAGTGTCGGATATTTTATTTTCTAAAATATAGAATACAGGGACATGACTAAAAAAGTCTATATTTCAGACACGGATCGTGGATACGTTTTTTAAACTTTAATTTTTTTATTAACCAAAGATGTCATTTTAAATAGACCAAAATCAATTGTTCACATAGAAATAAATGAGTATTGAATAAAGGGTTAAGACGAATAAAATAGGATTTTGAGGTTTAGTTTTCAATTATTGAAAGTTAATTACTAAATGTTATATAAAATAGAAAATGATGGGACTTGATTGCAATTTGAACTTAGTGGAATACTAAGTAGCACTATATGGAACCCATTTTATACAAAGAAAACCCTAAACCATATATTCAGAGAGTGAAAGAAGGGAAAAAAAGGAAAAGGGCAAGAAAAAGGAAAGAAGAAAAAGAAAGGAAAACCTAGCGCCGCCGCCTTCCTTCACCCTCTCGACGGCGGCACTAAATTTACAGAGAGTGGAAACAGGAAAGAAGAAAAAAAAAAAAAGCAGAAACAACGAAGTGTCTGGTTGAAACTTGGAGGATCCGACACATATCCCATACTCATACATGTGTCGTGTCGACTTCGTCCATTTTGAAGAGTCCGAGCATCAGAGGTGCATATTTATTCAATATTTTAAAGTTGCACTCCTAAGTTATGGTTAAAGAGGACACGATAGGAATCAAATATCATAAAGATTCTCTTAAATATCCTATTAGTAGTACTGATTAGGAAGACCTTTTTAGACCTTTCTTGTTATAGTAACTGCTTACAATTTTGCTCTCGCTATTAATTTGATAATTTGTTGTTTGCTGCTTTATTAGTTTTTTAATTTTCTTTTCCAAGTTATTGCAAATATTACAAGCATATTGTTATCTTTAGTATTGTTGAATTATCTTAACAGTTTTTGTTATAACTTATGCCTAGCAAAGAAGTAATATATCTGCCCAATTGAGCAATTTTAATCATTGGAGAAACTACTTGCACTGCCAACCAAAGAAAAATAAGTTACAAACAAAAAATGTATAACTAGAAATGAAACAACTACTCAGTAAAAGAAATAGAAAAAAATAAAGCAAACTAATTGGACATCACCACCAATAAAATAGAGGACATTGACAGTGAAAAATACAATTGGCATTCCACAATCATAAAAGAAAAGATTAAGTACACTGACCGTTCAAATAGCCTCTCAATAGTCTGAAATTGCTTTTCTGATGAAAGAAGTGTTTCCCTTACACTAATGAGACTACTGACATAGGATTTCAGAGAATCAAAGTCCTGCTTAACACGATAAAGTTCCTGCTCATTTTCAGCAGCTCTTTGCCTTTGTCTAGAAGTTTCTTCAACCAAATCTTCAACCCTTTGCCGCATTTCATTTAAAATACAATTTGTATCCAGTGCAAATTGTTCCATCTCTTCTAGTTTCGAGGACATGCTTTCAATTTGGAGGACCTTTCTTTTAATTTCTTCCTGCCCTACAGTTACCTTCTCCTTCTCAATAGCAGTTTCAGATTCTGCCACTATAATCCTCTTGAAAAGGCTTTCCATTACATCTGCAACCATTTGAACTTTTTTAAGTAATTCAGTGGTATAAGCTCCATCTTGTTCATCATAAGAACCATGAAGACTACCAAGTGCAATCCATGTTTCCTTGTCCGGACTGTCAAGGGAAGAAAGATCTACATTTCTTGACCAGCCGGACAATGGTACACCATTTTTATCAACAAGGCCAATGCCACCCAATTGTTTGATACCACACGAAGTATAAGCCAAATGAGGAATAGCCATGACTCTGGCTTTCGATTTCAAGTATGTCAATAAGGTTGCAGCAGTTTTAACTCTACGCCAGAGGACTTCTAATTCTTTCTTTGCATCTTCTTCTGACCCTTGTATACAACCCTCTACCTCCGTAAGTTTCTCTTGCAAGGCATCCACTTGGGATTGGCTTCTCTCCATCTCCTGCTTCCAACCAATGTGTGTTTGACTTAAATGAGACTTCAAAGCTGACAGATTAGCATCTTCCTCTGCTGCCATTACCTTCCAAATGATACATTTAAATTTAGGAGCTTCACTGATTAATAAATCAGATATCCATCACATGACTAGGTAACGGTAATGCAAGCATTTAAATAACATATTTCCTTCAAAATCTTTATCTATTACTTCATATTCACAGATCATGACGAATTGGTGGGTTCTCAAGTTACAAAATGAAAAAGATTCAAGTTAAAATTTATTCACTAGTCCCAAAATAACAAAACTGCACAAATATTTCGATAAAATTATTGCTTGCCAGTTCGTAGCTTTGTAATCTTGTGGGTCATCAACCAATCAAGAACGGCTTTTGAAAGAATTTGATAATTCAGTGGTAAAATGCATATAACTGAATTAAGCAGCATCACAATCACGATTAATATTGAAATGAAGTTACTATCTTTACAGTGAAAGAACAGGAAAAACTTGTAAGGAATGAAATTCCAAAATAAAATTTGTCCCAAAATAAATAGCAAATATTGTTTAAAATTGATAAGAACAATTTTAGCACAAAAAGAAAAAGACGATCCCTAATAAACATTTTAACATCGCATCAACATTTGCATTTCCTTTGATACCTAATTACGATATTTTACCTAGGTATTTACCTACCAGAAGGAAAGTTTATCCGCAAAAGTAGTATCTTAAATACATTTGACAAGAGTCCGCGATAACTCATTTCAGAACTACCAAATTCATATGCCAAAAGAAAGCAAGTAATGATTTTTACTTGAATATTAAAATATAATTAACATGAAAATGAATCAGAAAGAAAAAATCGATTACTAGTCCCAAAAATACCAGATGAGAAGAAGATACCTTTCGATTTTCTGCAAATTTGGGAGCTATTTAGAATGAGGAAAATGATTTTGGTGGTACACGCGTTGTCCAAAGACAGGTTTTCATTAATTAAAAGTAAAAGTAAAGAATTGGGGCAAGGCAAGCAAGGGTGTCCATTTTCTTTCTTCTTGTTTAGCTTTGTCATTCCCCGAGTTAAATGTTTCATTGGTAACTGAACTTTACACCATGTCACGGTTTACTTATCGAACTTCATTAATTATCCCATTGACCACTGAACTTTGCTCCGTCCAACTCCATCACCCACCCGATAAAAATCGTTAATAAACGTGCTGATGTGGCAGACGGAAAAACGACGTGGCCGGTTAACTCCTTCCAAGTACTAAGTGATTTGCCAACTCAACTTCCACGTCATCAAATCCGGGTCAGGTCTCTTCTTCTTCGCCCGCTTCTTCTTCTTCTTCCTCCTCATTTTCCTCTTTTCCATTTTTCTTTCTTTTTCTCTCCCTCTTCATTCTAACATTCTTTCTCTACACTTTCAAGAACATCAGGAATAATAACCACAAAAACGCACACCAATACATGGACAAGCTCAAAAAATCTCATCTTTACATGTAAATAACAGTGAAATTGATAAAAATAATAGTACCCAGGAACCTGCCCCAGTGAATTTCACCCCCATTTCCGCAGCTTATATTTATCACAATATTGGAGCCAGAATTTGGGGGANGAATAATAACCACAAAAACGCACACCAATACATGGACAAGCTCAAAAAATCCCATCTTTACATGTAAATAACAGTGAAATTGATAAAAATAATAGTACCCAGGAACCTGCCCCAGTGAATTTCACCCCCATTTCCGCAGCTTATATTTATCACAATATTGGAGCCAGAATTTGGGGGAAAAAATAGAAAAAGAAAAAACATTACCTCCTTCCTCGAAGAGGAAGAGTAGGAGGGAAAAAATCGAAAATTTCTTTCCATTTCTGGGTTTTCTTTCTTCCTTTAGAGAAAATTTATTTTTAATTG
>CAIGRT010114837.1:0-28526 GCA_903798405.1 Fraxinus platypoda | reverse complement strand
AAAAAAAAAAAAAAAAGGGAAAAGAAAAACAAAAGAAGAGACATTTGCGACACCATTAAAAGACCCTTGATTTGCTCTTGTGGATTGAATCAACCATACAGTACAATCAATTGCAGCTAGTACAATCCATTGGAGCTTTCTATTGTACCAGTGCTAACCTGAAAATCATGATTGAAACACCATTTGACTTTTTCGAGTCTCTTGATATATCAATTTCTTTTATGTTGATAATTTACTTTTATTTTGGTTTATTGGCTTGTCAGTTTTAAATCTAATAGATTAATTTTAAAAAATCAATTTGTAATTGCATTTTTTCAATTACTTCACAAAAATATATATGTTCAACTCTTTCCGCAACTCTTATACATACACTGAATCCTCATTATCATAATAACGTGCATTCCATTTCCCAGCATCAGTACAATTACCTCCTGCCTGGGAACTATGTTAACCTTATCCATTATCCTTCTATGCACGTTCCATTACAACTATGAGATTTTGATGGTCGGATCGATTCATAAGCATTTTTGGATTGGCTCAATAATCTGGAAAATATTTTAGCTATCACAATTTAAGTGACTTGTAGAGAAATTAAAAATGATAGAAACTTGAAAACTAAAGGATAGAGCCTGCTGGAATGCAGGGAAGAGGATGAATATTTCATTCAATCAACTTAAGAAATTACAATGCAAACTATTCTATTTATAGAGAAAATAGCTAACTAATCTATCAACCAATCACTAAATGGAAGTCTCTAGAATTGAAGAACTGGAATGGAATCTTTCTTTGTTGCTGGAACACGTGAACTGGTGATAGGAGAAGCTGCATGTGCTGGTGTGGAATGATCCAAAAGGGCCATAAGCATGCTGAACGTGCTGGTGAAACTGCCTGGAGGTGATTTGATAATATTTCAACATGACTCGCATCGAATTTGTCATGCTACTATATCACTGATCAGTCCAACTAAGAATTATTGGAGATTATATTTACTTAATTGTTTAGGTCAACACCCTATCAGTTTGTGGGATGAAATGAAACGAATATTAAGTAATAAGTATGCGCTTGGGTATTATCGAATTCAATTGTTGAATCAATACTTTTTTCAGTACATCCACTGTTAGGGAGTATTTTGATCACTTCGAAGAATTATTGCATAGTTGTTTTATTTATGAGGCACCCCACATCATAACATCTAAGTTTATCGATGGTTTGAGTCCTGGAATTTTGTCTAACGACATTCTTGAATCTCAATCATTAGACGAAGCTTACCGTCTGGCCAGTCATTAGTACATATCTCTTCAACTTAATCAATTATATACAAAACTAGACACATCCTTACAATCACTTTCTAGTCTAGTTGTGTTAATTCTCCCTCTGAAGAAAAAAATGAGATTTTTTTTTATTGTTGAACCAATTGACTTTTCTGATAATGAAGATGAAAGTTTAATGACCGGTATCGTATCTCCCTTACACCAGCCTTGGACATAATTGACTATGATACAGTTGATGAGTTTTCGTTGGTATTGACACCTCAGCCAAACAGTTTCCCTACTTATGAATGTGCTTTTACAGTAGAGTTTGTTGTTACACTACCTCAAATGACCGATACTCCTCAAGTTGCAAAGGTTTTTTCTAAGGCAATTTTTTGCTTGCACACTTTTTCTATTAATATTAGGATGTTGTCTACTAATTATCGACATGCTGTGTTAGTTCATCATTTTGTTTTGTTCCTAAATTTTATACCAAGTTAGAAAGACATTATTTTCAAACATGAAATTTTTTAAGTTACTTTTTATGTACAGTATAAGATAGAATACTCTATTGATTATTATTCTTTGTTGCGTGTCTCTTTGACTGGATTTTCTAAACACGTCAAGAAAAGAGTTTTTGAACATTCATATAAAGAAAATCAATTTGATTGGCTTTCACACTTAAATGCAAGTTATATTTCAATATAGAAGAATTGTTTCCTTATCAGGGTCAATTCAAGCCTTCATTCTCGCAATCATTTTTTTTTACAGGGGTCTGCAGTGCTAGATCCTTGTGTTTGTCTTTATGCACAAGCAATTGAAGATCTTATAGATGATGTGCATGAGTTGTTACTTTTTGGAGTCCCCTATAGATATTTGGTCAAAAGGAGAGATTGTCCTCCTTAGTCAGATCATATTATTGGGGATGATTTACAGATTCAATTGATATCACATGATTAGTTCAAATACTTGGATCATAAGAAAAATCGCCCTCCTTAGTACAAGTTCAGATATATGTTGTTATTCAGAGTTCATTACACACGTTTAGTCAAGACAAAAGATAGACCTCATTTGAGTATGAAATTCCTGTCAACTTCGCCAAAATCGAGTTTTCTTAGCCGGGGAAAAATGATGAAGATCATGATAAGAATAAAAATAGAAATAGAATTTAGATATGATTTTAAAAGTGTAGTTTGATTTAAAGTATATTTAATTAGATTTGATAAGATCTGTTTTGATATTTTGATACTTACTAAAATTTTAATTTCATTTTAACTTCTTAGTTTTGTTACTCTATAAATAGAGGAGCTTATTCAATGTAATAAACAACCAAAATATATGACTAAACATTAATTTTCCTCTTGCCACGAGTTCTTCTCTTCTTTGCACCCCTTTCTCTTCTAGATCTTAATTGTACTAACTGTTCGTTAACAAACTATATGCTCATGCGTAAATTACCTTAATAAAATTGTAAACAAAGTTGTTTTTCACAAACAAGAAATTAACATTATGAAATTCTCGAAGCTAATATACAAAAGTAGGTTGGGAAGAAATCAAAGAACAACTCAAGAAATTAAAATTTAGAAAAATAGTTTAACTACACGAATTCATAACTAAAAACTCGTTCTCTTTGTGAAGATGAAAAGAACAGAACTTCCAATTTTGTGAAGCATTTTACTATACTGTTCATGTTGTTCATCATTTTAGATCATCAGTCTATATACATAATACTCGATATAACTCAACAGTGTAATGAATAACGTTTTAACTTTGTTTAGGGATGGACACAAGGAGTGGCATGGGGGCGGTAACATTAACCCCCCCCCCCCCCCCCCNTTGACTCACGCCTACGACTTGCCTCAAATGCAAGACGAGTCGGCGAACGACTCGCCCCCCCCCCCCCCCCCCCCCAACTTTTGGGCAATCATTTTTTTTTTTTTTTTTTTGTCTCAATTTTCGAAGTCAATGCGGAATGCCAAATGAAATTTAAATATTGCTTTCTTAATACCATTTCAAAGTGCTCACAATCTAATTTTTTACATCACTAATAGTGCACGAAACGACCAACCATAGCAAATGTTACGGCTTATTAAAATCAGCTATTCCAAACTATTATTTCAAAGATTTCAATAACATACAAACTTTAAAAATTTTCCGATGATCGCACGCTAGCCGAATCTACAAATCGTCTACGTCATTTCGAAAACTAAATCTTAGATATGTCAAATGGTCAAATTAGATATAAAAAATAATTAAAGGTGCGTCAAACTTGCATCCTAAAAAGAGGCGTCCTTTCTTTAAATTTTTTCAATTATTTCACTAATATTTATTATTTTTGCACAACAAATTTCTTAATATAATTTTTATCATTTTATTAAGAAATTTTATATGGAGTGTAACATCAAAAAATTTCGAAATTTTACATTTGAAAAAAATCTTATCCCATGCCCATGTAAAAAATTTTGAATGTAAATTTACATGGGGTATAATTTTTTTTATTATTATTATTATTATTATTATTATTATTATTTTGATGTAAATTTTCGAATGTAAAATTCCTCGCAACTTTTTTGGAAGTTTGATTGTACCCCCAACTCAAAATATGTGTCCGCCACCGACTTTGTTTCAATTCTTAACCCGTCAAGTAATATCCAATCTTCCTTTCCAAACATATCATGGGAATAGAGAATTCGATGACATTGACGCAGGAAAAACAATTATCATCAAACTACAGAATGTTTGATTCAGAGAGATACCAGATTTTCTAAATCTGTAGAGAAACCAAAACCCTAAAAACATCATCAGACAACCTATTCTCTGATCCAAATTATGAGCTTCAGAGATGATGCAGTTTAAAGAGATTCTTCTATTGCTAAATACGAAAATCTATAACGCAAACCACGTTATTTGCAAAACAGGCAGCAATCTTATCGCCTTCTTTGTTCCAGCAAACTTCAAAGATTCCACCATTTCCACTGAAAGTTCTCACAATCTTAGCTTCCTTCACAGACCATATGTGCATGCATTTATCCAGTGATCCACTCGCCAAATACTCACCGTTTGGGCTAAATGCAACCGAATAAACCGGTTCCCTACATTTAATTAGGAGCACTTCATAATTTCAGAATCATTTCAAATTTATCAAATCATAGAAAATAAATTAACAATGATAAAGGTCGGAACTTGCGCATTTTTGTGGGTGTGTGCATATATATGTTCAAACAATGATTCAACTTTTTTCATCAAGCACTATGAGCAGTTTTGGACAAGCCTAAAAAAGTTCACTTATATGTAAACCATACGAAATAAATCATTTTTTTGTTAATTAAAACTTGAAATAAATTACTTATTTTCGATGGTCAAGTAAAGTATCATTCCATTTAGGATTAGGAATAGGCAAAATCGGACTTGCTTTTTACTTATCTCTCATTATTTGGGACCCTATTCACATCTTTCAGACTCAAACCTAACTAAAATGACAAAGGGTTCGGACAATTTTTCCCCTTTCGCCGAAGTAAATTAAATTAACATTTTTTAGTTAAAGAGTATATAATTTATACAAACATATAAGAAAATAAAAAGTACTTATCCTTTTTTTTATGCTTAGCCAAACGTACTATATAATGACCACGATTAAGTCATTAGAATGATATGCATGGACATTGTAGTTCTAGCTCTATAAAGATATCTCCCAACCATTCTCCTGTCATACAGTCATTAGGAGGCTTCAATAAAACTCCATGTTTCATCGATGGAACAAAATTACCTAGGATCCTTACCTGTGGCCATTTAAGCTGTGGAGAAGATGCCCAGCTTCCACGCTCCACAGCTTTATGGTCGAGTCAAAAGAGGCACTACAAAGCAAAGAAAAAAAAGAAGCGAGATAAGTAGGAATATTATAGACACTGAACTATTGTATTTTTTCCCTGAAGAGTAAATAGACACAGGAAATTTCCTCCATAGAATACTTTTTGAATGATAAAATGAATTGTGTCCACTACTTTTCGGTTAATAATACCAAAAAAAAAAAAAATGACAAATGTATGCTTCTCTCTTCAAAAGTGATCTCAAATTCTCCATCTTCCTTTTTGCATTAATTTTGAACCGTCTAGGCATTCTTGTCTAACTAAGGCGAAATTGATGAATCTTCCTTTTTGCACAAATTTCAAAACATCTCGGCATTCTTGTCAAACTAGGTAAAGTTGACATAGAGTTTCCAGTCCATTTAGCTACTCAAGTCTTTCTCAGAAACTTTGCCCAGATTGCCTAGAGGATATTTTGATACAAAGGGCATTATAGTCATTTTGCATGACTAAATGGCCATACTTAATAAAGATTCTGGTGGGAGACAAAACTAATTTTAGCCAAAAGAAAAATTGACTAGTTAGAAAAATTTCCCGTAGATATATTGCTTTATCAATTGAATATTTAATGCTAATTTATCCGTCTGGGATCCCCTAGGTCGATTCTATTCTCATGTCTTTTAAGCTTGGCTGCAAAATATTTTTACTAGAAATCCAGTATATACAATTTTCCAGTGCGACTGTACAACTTAATAGCACCCTGATAAAACAGACGTAAGCTCCTTAATTTCTTGTAGTGTTAGTACATCCACTGGCAAATGTACAACTCATGAACGAGTTCCAAACTTCCACTGCAGGAGGCATTAAACGAATTTTACATGAAAGAGGATCATGTATTTCATAGTCTTACAAAGGAAGAAGAGGGGGGGGGGGGGGGGTGAGAGAGAATAGGTAATGATCTAAGAGCCAATTTTCTCATATATTTATGATTGCGATTAATTTATGAGTCAGTAAACTACTGACAAGGGTTGTAAATTTGTTGCAACTCTACCAACCTTAATTGGAAATGTTGATACCCTACCCCCTCAGATAATTTAAGAACAATCTTCACCAATAAAAGGGCAAAACAATTCACCATACTACCATTCAACCACCAGAGTCCAGACTTATACCTTGCAAGCACCAATTCCTTATTCGGGTTGTTGGTACCATATCCTGTAGGACTCCATTTAACAGTGTATATCTCCTATAAATATTATGTTCATGTCAGAAACTCAGGTGTCTTTATTGAATAAAGAATATAACAATAAACATAAAAAGCTTCAAGCCATACTTTGGCATGCTCCTTCAGATCAAGAATGCAGGTGTCCTGTCTCATGCTCCATATCTGCATTTTAATCAATGAGTCGACAGCCAATTATATACAAGTTCGACTTCACTTCTAGAGCAGGAAAAGGACTAATGTTGCCAACTACACAGTTTTCCCAGTCCACTTCATGGGAAGGCTGCAGGACTATAAATCAAGAAATTAATTGCATAATGCAGGCTGGTCGATTAAACCACCTCATCTAAAGCTTAAGCTGTAAGACATGGACAATTTTATTCATTTAGATTTAGTTTTCAACATGCTCCAGGCTGGATTCAGTTTTCACGGAAGTCCAGACATGTTAAATGGGTGGCGGTGAGACTCAAACACAAGACCTCAGTTTCCTCCATTACCATCTTAAATTACCTCATCTAAAGTTTAAACTTGTTAGAGACGAGGACACATTAATTATGGGTTCAGATAGATAAATTACAAGCAGCAGTGACTGATTACTAAAAATTAGAAGTCACGCGGAAGAAAATGCTCTTACCTTTGCAGTAGAATCGTCAGAGCATGAAGCCAGCAGGGAGCCAGTGTGATCCCACTTGATAGCATTAACTTCACCCTGAAGTAACATAGCATATTTAGAAATTAATTAACAGCATAAAAGGAAAGAATTTTAGTGCAATAACATCTTCCTTCTCTAGACAGAAAGCTCCACATTATTCTGCACTCAATTTTCTTAACATTGATTAGCCAGCACAAAGTGTACTAACTATACTCATGATAAATTGCTGCATGGGTACATGAGATGACGCAGTTCAATCGACCTCGTGAATTATCCAGATTAAATTGGTGTCTTGGGATCAAACTCCCTATTCATTCCCAGCCATGGGAAGAATAACACATGCTGTGTAGCAAATACATAACATTAACAAATTCCCATGAGGCACTATTAATTAGACAAAGGAATTCCTAAAAAATTATAGGTTCAAAATGTACATTATTGCAAAATAATCATTGACATTGACAAAATAGTTATGCAGGAACATTTTCAAGAGTATGTAAGTGCAGAAATAAACCTGATGCCCTGAGAATGTTTTGATTGGTCGGTTCTCTCCCACTTTGCAAACATGTATCATGCTATCAGTGGAGCAAGTTGCAAATGAAACATTGTTTTTCCAATCAACATCTAGAGTAGGAGCTGCAATAACATTTCATAACAAATCTAAGTTTAAAAGAAACATCATAGATTGAGGTGATTGCTACCATTTACTAAAAAACACAGAGATAAATGTAATGTCCAAAATATAAACAACCAAGAGTATAAATGAGAGAGAAGGGACTGTTAAGGACCTGAGTGAAACTCAAATTGTTGTTTCCATTCACCCGTCTTAACGTCCCACACAATAGCAGTTTTATCCACACTCCCACTAAGAAGATAATCTCCTTTCTTGTTCCACTTTAAAGAGAAAATTGGTCCTTTATGTTTATTTAAGGTACTGATCAAATCCCCTGGATGAAACATACAGTTATGAACAAATCACGAGCATTAACAGCATATATTGGCCATATATAACGCAAATGCTAAAATATAGACATAATTAAAACGTACAACTACTGAATAATATAGTTTCTAAACAAGTGGGTAGCAGACTGTTGATCTGGCTTTCTCAAGCACTAGTGGAAATATATAGCAATAAATTATCAACAGAAGCTGCTCCACTTCTCCATCCAAAGAAGTGCTCATTTTTGTGTACATGCACTTCAAGCGTGTGGGCAATCTCTATTAGGAAGAATTAAGGCATAAATTCTTTCAACTCAAGATATCAACAAGATCAACATCTTTAAACTGAGTTCATCAAAAAGGAAAAGAAAACCAAGATAATGTAAATTAAAATCATTTCATAAGTTAAACACATTTCTATTTAATACCTCATGAACATTTTTGTAATACCATTTCACAGAAATTCATTGCATTCCATACGGAAAGGAAGAGAATCAGAAGAGGGTGTGGTGCCACCCCATACCGAAAGGGTCGAACAACTCAATCTCTATAAACTAATATAACTCATCAACAAAATCCACAAAAACTAATAAAAAGAATTAGGCAGTGACCCTTGGCTGCAAACGTATAATTTTTCTAGAAAAGAACTTTTCAGTCTTGTCTGTCACATTCCAGATCAGCAAGGGGTTATGATCCTAGACAAACTCACAGGAAAAACCCGTTGTCCATCCGTTTCGAAAATAGCGTGTCATCATTGTTAGTCAAAGAATATTCTTTAGAGAAAAACACGCAAAGATTAAGGGCAGACAGCATTCGTTTCATGTTCAAGTGTATTCTTTTCTCTTATAGAATATATTTGGTAGAGCAAATAATGGATATTCTTCCAGGATGTAAGCAAATTGCTGAACAGAATGAAGTTAAATATTTACATCTCCTATTAGTTTCTATAATGACGGCCTACAGCTACCCAGAAAAAATTGAATTCTAGCTTATTTTGCTTATGGTGGCTTCATAATTGGAATCAGATCTCACAAGAAGAAAGTAAGACAATTCTGAGCGGAGCATGTAATGCAAGACCAGGCTCCTAATGAGGCGATTGAGACATGAACCATTGCAAAAAGTGCACACGTTTCTTCAAGCACTGGGGGGGGGGGGGGGGGGNGGGGGGGGTGTTTGAGACTGGCTTTATGGTGGTATTCAAGGTGATGGGAGTAGATATACCATGAGTGAATGGGGAGTTATTCAAGTTCACATGTGAAGACACCGTCTCATAGAAAGAATATGAATGAAAAGAAAGGTAGATGTACATGGGTGGACCTAAAACTCTTCCATGTTAAAATTGAGCTTCTAAAATGTATATTAGGCCCATCGGTAAAATAATAATTACACACACCAAGAAACTGTAGCAATAAATGTCCAGATACTATATTCTAAAAACATAATATAAATTGATTTATGAACTGCTAGCTTCACTATTTCGTTTCCAGAGGCCCCTAGACTTCATTCAATGATTAACTATCAGCTGCCAGAGATGAGAGATGCTCAATATGCAATAGACATAGCGCCAAGATTGCAATTAAGTTGACTATAATGTGATAAATCTTAAAAGCTGAGTAGGCTAATAGAAGCACTTTCAATTCCATATATCCCTTGGTGTCACTTTAGCGTGAGCTTTGTTCTAGAGTAACCTAAAATTGCAAGAAGTCCTGCTTGTATTTTAGTTAAATGTAGATAGAGTTAACTGCATGCCATGCTCCAAGGGTACATGCTTCCCATTTTGCTACATTGTTTAGCCCTATTGATTACAGCCATTTTGATCAAGCCTAAGCCTTTGCTGACCATATTCATGATTTCATGATGACAAAAATGTAAAACTGTTGCAAGTAGTAAAAATTATAAGGTCGCCACTGATACACATTGCAAGCACAGAGAATTTATTTCTCTTAGGCGTTACAATAAACATTCTTTCTAAAAAATTCATGCTCACTCCATACTTTTCGTATGCTTCGAAGGTTTGGAACTCAACTTGCCATCACATTTAAAAATAAGCCAATATTTCAAATTCGATACCATAGCGCATTCAAGCCCCTAGGGTATCATATATTTTGTCTGTACAGGACCATCCTCTGTTCAAGTTCCAGGAGCTGCTTTACTTTCATGGAAACAGTTGATTTCTTTGTTAACGTCTAAGAAGATCATTATGCTTCTTCATCTGAGGTCCTTATAAATTTCTTGTTCAACAAAAGGCCATCCCTCTTGATCCAAATATATAGTACCAATATTGAAAGTTAACTCACCTGAATTGAGTTCCTTTAAACCAGGAAAAAATGAAGACAAGATTTGCAAAAATAAGTACTTACTATAAAGAAAGAGATTGTAATTTATTTCCAGTGATTTTCAAGTATTTGATTATTTTCATTCCACGATTATTTGGTTTAAGTTCAAAAATGTTCCGTGTTTGCCTTTGAAGTAACTTTCCACTTTACTAGGGATTTGAAGTATAGATGAGAACCAGCACTTCTAAAATTTTGCCACACTAAACATAATTAAATGTTCCCCGAGTTTCTCTCCCAAGTCTCTGATTCACCCTCCCTTCTGTCTGTATTTCTTTCTACCATTATGCATCGCATATGAGCAGGACAGTAATTTTGCAGTGGTATCTTTTTCAGATCAATAGTATTAGAAACATCTTACCATCCTTATTCCATATTCTTGCCTGGCCATCATACGAACCTGTGGCAAGTAGCGTCCCCTCCACCTACACCAAGAGCATGTTCACAATAAAAGAAGAAAATGACATCAAATCAAGGCTCAGAAGACAACAGTTATGCAAAACCCTGTCAGACCTAAATGCTAAATGAACAATAAAAAAGTTCAGAAATTCATTTCATGACAGGATGCTAGAGAGAGCACACACAAGAATTATGTAAGAAAACTCACATTCCAATCAAGTGTTGTGACATCCTTGCTTTTCTCATTTGTTTTACCCTTGAAATGCTTCAGTACAACAACATTTAAAGGGCCACCTTGCATGGTGGAGCTACATGGTCCTTCTGCAATTGTCCAAATTCTAGCAGTCGAATCTCCAGACCTAGTAAAACAAGTACACAATAGAATCAGAAGACTTAAACTTGGCGGAATTACAGTTCATGCTGCCGTCTTCCCCAGATTTTCAAGAAATCATTTGAATAGTGTAACTACATCAAAATATATTTACACAAAAAATGTATATCGAGCAACGCCACCAACTCGAACATGCTTAAATACCATGCCAAAATTTCTTCAAAAATTGCAAACAAGATATCGAAATGAAAAAGAAAAAGATCATTGAAGTAATAGAATTGCTTACCATTCAAGCTCTTGCTCAAATCAATGAAAATGTAAAAAAGTCTTATCGTGTGCTAAGATTTTGGAGAAACTTAACATCATTTTCTTGTAAGTTACAGTGTACATAATTTGCCTTCACATGCATAACAACCATAAAAGCCAATCCTACAATCATGATAGTTAAAGGGCATCACAATAAATCTAAATGACTGAGCAGGTGTGTAATATTACAACAATGTGACTGACTTCAGTAAATTGAAGAGTTTCGCATATTTTGGCTAAAATGAGAAATGGTGTACACATGTTCAAAACACGTTTAACTACATGTACTTTCTATAATGTTTATGAAGCTCTTTAAGAAAGAAAGAAAGAAGCAAACAAATCCAATGTCTGGCCAGATACAGTAAAAAACTTAGAACTTCTTTCACGTCAAACAACAAAATTCTTTTAGTTCTATATATATTTAGTCAATTTATCATCTAATATTGTCATTTTTTTTTTGGCATTTGCACCAAGTACATTAAGATTCACAAAAAGCTGGCTACAGAACTTAGATTAGTTCAGGCAGAAACTTCATAAGATCTGGACAATTATTTTGCAAATATTAAAAATCAAAAAAATAAAAATAAAAAAGTAGATGTGATAGCAGAAGATGGAAAACTGAAAATGAGTTTGCCGAATGAAAACATTTCCAGAGTTGCCAGAAACAAATAGGAGTTCAATTTAGATACAAGGGACCTGATGAAATATATAGAAACAAAAATTATCGAAACACGTTTGCCTTCTTAGTTCTGACACTATTTTATTCCCATTCTTCTTTTGGCCTTTTTCTTCATTTTTCATTTTAGAAAACCTTTAGGCTTGAACAAACTTTGTCACTCAACATTTTCATGTTGACACAATTGAAATTCATCCAATGATCAATCATTATCGTGGAACTCATATTTCCTCAAAGTTTCATCCAGAAATCCCAGGAACCAAAAACATTTAATGAAGAAGAAACAAATGCACGCCCCAAAACATTGAATTAAACAATCTCAAGTAATTCAATAGAAACAGCACCCATCTCAAATTTAATATTGCAATCTATGTTAAAAATCTGATTCTTTCACTTCCTAAAGTCTTTCTAGGTTGTCTGAAAAGCTTTTGGTTTCCTGGAAATATTTAAGTTATACAGCCCTGCAACATAAATCAGCTGTAGCACAGGTTTTTGCCTTCAGGGTTCTAAAAAATTATACAATAAAAGATTTTATTCTGATTCTTTTATCAACATGTTATATACGCGATGCATAAGAAATTGAGGTGCTTCATAGTTCTCTATTATTTGACAACTCTATGAGATGAAAGGGGAACAGAGACTGTCTATGAACTGTGATGATATGTGTTTAAGCACACAAGTGTAGAACTGTGATGAGCTGTGATATCGGATAAGATTGACTTAGAAGTGATTTCTTTACATAATCTTATGTCTAAAATGAGTGCATAAGTGTGTTCTGGGGTGGATAAAAAGCTCTCTTCAGCTTATTATTTATATAAATATTAAAGTCATATTTCTATTGAGATCCTACACATTTACTTCTCCAAACAGCTAGATGGGAACCCATATTTATGGGGATTGGTGAATAAAATAGTATTAACCAAATGTACCGAATAAGGAAGCAATTTTAGAGGCTACACGAACCCAGAAGCAAGGAGTGAACCAGTTGGATTCCATGTACATGCAAAAACCTGTGAAGAATAGAGGAACATGCAACTTATCGTACAGAGCCTTAAAAAATATTCAGATAATTTATTGCATTTAAATAATAAATGAAGGCGCTAGGGGATTATGAAAAAGAAATATGCAAAGAAATAATACCTCAGAGGTGTGGCCCTGCAGAAAAAACACGTCACTGCTTGGGATTTCATAGGGCAAAGATGTTGAACTTGTGCATATATTCATAGGTTCTGGCCCTGTCGTGATTTAATAAAAACAGACAGGGTAAGTTAAACTAACCAAAATCATGGATAACAGAAAAAGTGAAGTTTTTCTGTGGTCATAGAGCACGATTCTCTAAGCTTTAAAAGTTAAGTAATAAGTAACTGTAGAATAATTTTTCTACCGTCAAAGTGGAAATAAGTTACTTAGTTTGACATTACGTTACGACTGACTTACAAAAAAGGTAACTTATTTAATTAAAAGCAGAAAATAGCAAGTCATCCAAACATGTTCGGACACAAAAAGTTACTTAAAGTATGTAACTTTAATTTTCTCAAGCTTAGATGAACATGCTCATTGTTGCATCCTAAGAATGTTTAATAAAAGTAAGAGGAAAATGTATATTGCCCTCATCAATTTCATTCTCCTCAAGTCTGCCGCTAATCTTATCTCCATTTTGACTTGTATCAGTGACATCCACTTGTGGCTTTTCCTTGCCTTTGCCCTTCCCTTTATCATTTTCTTTATCTATCCTCTCTCTGTCTTGTTCCTTTTCTATCTCCTTCGGTTGTTTTTCTTTTTCTTTTCCTCTGGCGGGTTCCTTCTCTTTTTCAATTGCAGAATCGGGTTCACGTTCCCTGTCATTTTCAACATTTTCTTTCTCTTTTCCTTTAGCTTTATCCTTTTGCATATTCTCTTTTCTCTCCTTTATGATCTTTCGAAGTTCATATACATCTTTCGTGATAAGATCCAAAGGTTGTAGGAACTGAAAATCCTCATCCGTGTCCAAATCATCCTGAATGCATTAACAATTCTAAGTTAGTTGAATATAATCAAATGTAGAAAACAAAGAACTCAACACCCACCACTTCATCAGTCACATACTTACATTAGTCAAGTTTGCTTCTAATTCAAGGTATTGAATTCCTTTCTGAACATAGGTAACAAGAGCACCTGGTGGAACTAAATTACCATCAATTGTGCTTTTATTGATCCCTGCCTCATATCCTAGAGCAAAAGCTGAATGCGTGAACCCTGAAAGAAGCCATTTGTATCAGTTATGAATGAACAATAGAGAACAGGTCCATTGCATAAAAACAAGTGGTATAGAGTTTCTTTTCGAAACAACAGTATTTACTGTTTCAAGTTTTACATCCCCTTAATTATTAATCCTTTCTTCAGTATTTTCTTCAGTTTTTGTCTCTGCAAGGTTAACATCATAATAATGCCATGCTTTTATTTAGTTATATTAAGGAAAAAAACCACAATCTTATTAGAAGTGGACTATCAATATAACATGCAACATATACTTAACATACACTATAAAAATCAGTGTTCTAGAAAGCGTCGCCTAGACGCAATGTGTGGCGGAAGTGCCAAGCCAGTTACAGTCAACGGCAATCGTTGACCACTAATGCGAGCCTAAATGCACATTATTATCATTTTTTTTTTATTTTTTTTTTTTACAATTCTTTGAAGTTAAAACTTAAAAGATAATTTAAATTTGAAACTTATCTTTTGTAAGAAACTTTTGAAAAAATGTATATAGTTTCTACAAATCTGGTTTAGATGTTTGATAGGTATTATTTTTAATTATTAAATGATTTTATGATTGATTAAAAATTAAAACAACATTAAAATAAGAAAACGCCTTTTTACGCCTTTTTATGCCCATGCCTCGCCTAAACTCGTCTAGCCCATAGCTTGGCCTTCACGTATCGTCACACATTACGCCTTTTAGAATGCCTTTTAGAACACTCATAAAAACTTATGAAGGACATCCGCCTAAACTCGTCTAGCCCATAGCTTGGCCTCCACGTATCGCCACACATTACGCCTTTTAGAATGCCTTTTAGAACACTCATAAAAACCTATGAAGGACATCCTTGAGGGCTATCCTTAATTAACATAACAATGAATGAAATAGGATTCAAGGAAGTTCAATCAGTTTCAGACCACGTTAAAAGAGGTGAAAGCTAATTAGAGAATTTAGATTTGCTTGATGGTTAAGAATTTAGGGGAAAAAAAAATCTAGCTGATAATCTAGGCACCAATGCTCTGAGTTATGGAAAGAAAAATGAACAAGAAGAAAATTTAGGCATCGACCTTAGGGTCAGAAATGTATCACACAATCTTTGCTCCAAAAGCTCTTAAAATTTCCTCAAAACTGTTGTCTCTAACCAATGTAGTCATTACAAGAGTTTATCTAGGATTCTACTTTCCTAATTCTAATAGGACTATGCTTCCTGTTAGAGACTCTAACCAATTTTGGATCACCAAAAACATGACTTGACCTAACCCAAACCTAACGCCATAGAAAACTAGAAATTATAGAGTACTAAAATTCACCAAAGACTGATGTAAAAGCCATTTCTTTTACAAAAGAGAGTCAATGAACGAAAGTCAGTAATTTTCCCATAAAAAATTCCTTTATTTGATCCTTATATTGCCTGCATTGTCTTCTTTTGTTGGAGAAATACTTGCTCTAAAGTTTAAGTACAGAAGTGTGAAAAGTGTCGTGCTTCAACCACAAAGCATATAAATGACTTCATAGAAAATTCACTACACATATGCAAGCTTTATCGCTTTCTGAGAACATTCGGAAGAGCTTTAAGACTTTTAGCTCATCACATATCGCCTTCGTTACACCGACACTTCCATTATAATGCCGTATTCACGTCAGCACTTCACAAGATCCGACACAACACAAACATCCAACCCTTCAAAAATGAACAAGACTCTTCTACATGTTATACAAGTGTCAAGCACTAATCTACAAACTGTACGTTACTAGAAAAAAACACTAGTGGTGAAAAAAACAATGCAATAGTAGGTCAAAGTCAGCAGAATGGAAACATGAAGGCCTTTCTTGCTTCCCAGGGCAAATCCAATGTAGGATTGTGGTTCCGAGATTTAGGGGCAACATGTCATTTGAGTAATGCTCGGAGTATCTAGGAAATGCACACATGCATGTTGGTAATGGTAATGGTTTTGCCTACACTGCCTGTTAGTTCATCAACGTTTTTGCCATCATTTTCATCTAAACAGTTTAAACTAAAAAACCATTTAGACGTGCCTCAAATGACCAAACATCTCATTAGTGTATCACAATTTACCCATAATAACAATGTCTATTTTAAATTTCATTCAACTGTTTCTTCTGTCAAGGAAGTGGATATAAGAACAAATTTACTCCAAGGCAAGCTTAATAAAGGTCTCTATGAATTAATGTCTTTGGCCTACCAGTGCACACTCGGTCAAATTTGGTTAATCCTTCCACATCAATGGCACGTCCAGAACCACTAGAGTCTTCTTCAAATCATATATCACCAGCTGTCTTGGAGTCTTCTAGCAACATTAGTTTAATTTCTATTGTTTCAAAGTCCCAATGTCATCAAATGCCATCATACTTGTTTCATTTATAGTGCAAACGGATTGGACATCCAGCCAATCACATTGTAAGAAAAGTTTTCTCCATGTCAAAAAAAAAGTTATCTTCTAATGCATTTTCTTATTTTATCATGCTTGTCCCCTCAGCAAAATCCATCAATTACTCCCTTTCAGAAACAAAGTATACTAAGCCTTCAGAATTAATTCACTCAGACCTTCGGTGTTTGCCTTGTGTTTCTGCAAAAGGTGACAGATGCTATGTTCCATATATTTACCCATACACAAGATATACAGATTTTTATCCTAATAAATAAATCCAATGTATTTCAGACTTTTGTTCAATGCAAAGCTCATGTTTAACTTCTTTTAAAATTTAAAATCAAGACCTGAATTACCTATTGCGGAGGTGAATATCAAGTTTTAACAACACAGCTGAAAAAAAATGGTATCACTTCATCAATTGTCCTGCCTTCATACTCCAGCCCAAAATGGAGTGGCTGAGTGAAAGCACAGAATCGGTGAAAACAGTCTTGTTTTTCTTGCTCAGTCAATTACGTCACTTAACCTCAGGAGTTTCTTACATCAGTTTATCTTAACAACCGATTCTCCACTCCACTCCTTTACAATAAATGTCCCATTGACGTCTTATTTCACATAAAACTTAACTATTCTGAACTTAAAATCTAAGGTCGCACCTACATTGCTTGGACTTGGGTGTGGGTATTCAATACACGTATATATCTAGGAGTAGGATCCTTTTTCTCTCTAAAATCTAGGATGAGGGGATACAATTAAAAAATGACCCAAAATTTTGACACAGTAAGTGAGTTACGTCTTACAAACTCAAAAACTTGTTAGCAATTTATATACTGATAATTTTAGATTCATTTATATATATATATATATATATATATATATATATATTACTTGCTCAACTGTTAATTTAGAAAAAAAATAAATTGCAATTATCATACTTCAAGGATTCCATTTCAAGTCTAGATGTGAGATAAAAATAAGAAACAATTTAAAATCCAATTCCAAAATAACAAAAACTATATAAAGGACCATCTTACTTAAAGGATCCGACACCAATCCTATACCCTCATCCTCGTTGCGTTGACACGCGTACTTTCTCCGAAATGGAGAGTCCGAGTATATGGTTGCACCTGTTATCCACATCTAAGACCTAACAATACAAATAATCCGTTTCAATTACAAGCTTGAAGATTCACTGGCTATAACACTCAACACAAGGGTTACGAAGGTATGACTAGATGATCGTAGAATCTACATTTCTCAACATGTTATCTTTGATCAAAATTATTTCCCTTATGCCTCATCTTCTTGTAATACCTCCAATCCCCAGTATGCCTATAGCCAGACAAACAAGATCTTCACCTTTTCAGAATACTTAGATCACTCTTCTAATAGCCCTTCCCAACCTCCCATCGCATCATATTGAGACTATTCCAATTCATCCTCTTCTAATGCCCCGTCTAATGTCCATATTCCCTAGCATCCCTCTACACCATTACGCCCTTCCCAGCATGATGATACATCTGCCAATTAGTGCAAGAGACAGGCAAACCAACACATTCTATGGTCACTAGATGCAAGCTAGGGATCTACAAACCAAAGAACATTATCTCTTTCACTGCTGCAACAGGAACAGAAGCTGCGCAATAGAAACTCAACCTACATCTACTCAAGCTGCCAAGTCAGATTCTTAATGGCTTCAGGCAACAACCGAAGAGAGCCTAACAAGGAATCACACTAGGATTTTGGTTCCAAAGACCTCTGACATAAAGGAAGTAGGGTGCAAATGGCAGTTTAGAATTAAGAGAAATGCCAATGGTATAGTGTCACGATCAAGGCAGAGTTAGTAGCCAAAAAATATCACTAAGATGGGGTTGTGATTTGACAAAAACAGTTAATCCTGTTATTAAACTTGTAACAGTTCTTGCAAAAAATGGTGTATGAGACAACTTTATATCAATAATGCATTCATTCATCAAGTCATCGAAGGAGAAGTTTTTATGCAGCAGCCTCATGATTTTAATTAACCATTACCCTCTCCTGTATGGAAACTCCATAAGGCACTCCATGGACTCAAGCAGGCACCCAACACCTGGTTTGATAGACAAAAACAGCCTATCTCAACTGGTTTATACTCTTCATTGCAGACAATTCTGTTTTCTCAAATTTACTACTAGTACTACTTCATACATCTACATCCTCGTCTAAATAGATGATATCATTATAATAGGATACAACACCAAGGAAATTTTATTCACCTTATTTAGTCTTGAGGTGATTAATTATGATCCTAAAAAGCATGTCAACAAAATATATATTCGTTTATGACATCTAGTGGCATGAAATATTTCTGTAACTCTACCCAGCAATTTATGTATTTACTTTGTCTCCCACTTTTCCATTCAGGGAGGAAAAACAAACCATGTCATCCAATTTTCTACTTTTTTCTGTCTTCCTTTTTCTCTTTCTATTTTATATTTGAAAGTAGAAGAATTCATGTCACTCACTTGAAACTCTTAAATAGACGTTACCATATATCACAACATTTCCAAGGTATATATATAAACAATTCTAAGAAGAATCAAAATGGAAAAAAGAAACATAAAGGCACAACAGCACTAAAAATTCAAATCTCAGGCATTAATAAGAATCTTAAAATATTACAGTTTACCAAATTAGACCAAAAAAATAACAGTAATTTCTAATCCCTATTTTAATCCGACATACTATTAAAATTGTTAGAATTCATATTCTATTTCAACATAAAAAAAAATAGAATACTGGGCAATTTTGACAATAACAAGAGGAGAACAGCAAGAATTATAAACACACATTCACCAACATGCTGAGTGTGAAAGAAAGTAGTTGATTCATGAAGATAATGGAAGATAGGATCATTAAACTGGGCTGAGGTTAGAGGGATCATTGTTGCAAATCACCAATTGCGGCACAGGGGGCATTATGTTCAGCATAGGTTTCTTTACTGGCACAGAAAATTAGCTGTGGAACAATAAATTGCATAAACGCCAACATAGCAGTAAAGATGGTGTCCATGGGCTTGGCCTGGCCCAACCCAATATGCCTACATTTTGCTCTGACCAAGGGGAGCTGGCATGATTGACTCAGGGACCTAAAATTTAAGAATGCATGTTTGGCTAAACATAAAAATTACTTTTGAGTAACATTTATGCACAAACATTTTCAAATAACTTTCCTTTTCCTTACTTTTTAAGTAAAAAGATTACTTTTTCTTACTTACTGTCAAAGTAACTAATTTCTAACTTTAACCAATAAAAAAATTATTTACTTTCAAACTCACTTTTTACTTACAAGTAAATTTACTTAAAAGTAAGCTCTATTGCACAGACACTTCAATTATGGTAAAGTGTCTGTCAACACGTATCAGATACCGACATTCCTTGATACTCTACCATAGTCATTTTTCTTTCTTTATCAGAAATATTAAATATTTTTAACTTAAATTTATTATTAAATACAAATATGTAGTATATTAAAATATTTTAACAAGAAAAATTAATAATAAATATAAAATTAAATTTATATAAATGAAGAATTTAATCAACGTATTGACGACGTTTCGTATCAGTACTTCTTTAAAAAATTGAGTGTCAACGTGTGTCGGACATACGTCTTTAAGCATAGCGAAAACGTGTTGAACAACTTGATTATACGTACAAATGAGAAGGCACTTGCATGTTTGGCTAAGCTTAAAAATATAGTAAAAAGTTCTCAACTTTAAATGTTGATATTTTTCTTCCTATCCCTAAATAAAAACCTTAAGTATTATTTTTTTTTTTTTTATAACCGTGGATGTGCGGGCCGCTTGCGCGAACCTCAACTAATTCCACAGGGCCCTGAAATTTACGACCGAATACTCAGCTCAGTGACCATGAGGAGATTCGAACGGTGATCATTGGGGAGCAAACCCAAAGTCTGACCAGTCGAGCAAAAAACTTTTAGTATTATGAAAGCAACTCTTATCTTATTGTCAAAATAAGTAATTTATTTTTAACTTTGACATACTTATTTACTTATATGTAAACTTTTTAAGCATGACCTAACATGCTCAAACTAACATATAAGTTAAAGCTTAATGTTCTGGGATAATTCAGGAATGAAAAAGATTTGAAAGATTTTTGAATAATTCAAATATGCAAACTGTATGTGTAAGTTTCAGCTAAATTAGGAAGAGTATGGTATAGTGTTCCTATAATAAATTTTCTTTATACTCATTGATGAAAGCTAAGGGACCCAATTGATAATTTTCCATAGATGAAGGACCCAATGTGCACTTTTTCAAATTGAATTACATGTTTAGGTAAGGAAGAGATTATGGGATTGCCGTATATGTGTATATATATATATATATATATATATATATAGGTAAATTTAAATTTACTTACATATGGGTGAAAGTTATATTAGGAAGATTCATTCATTGATCAATTTTTATCATAAATGAGCACATCTTCCAAGCTATATAAGAAGGCATGTCAAACACATAATACACACATACGTACACACAAAAACATACGAAATTTATTTGTCAGTTGTAGAACTTAAATTCTCCCGTACATGTTATCCCATCGAATTAAAAAGGTAAGTGTAGTAATACTAATTGTTCTTTCAATATTTAAATTATGAAAATTTATGTTATGAATATCATAATACGAAAATCCAAGTTACGATTATGATAAGGGTCATACATGTGTAAGATAAAAAAAACTGGAATTTAGTAGCGCTACGCACGGGAATTATAGCCACAGTTCGGATTTTAATTCCCGTATCTCCATATGTATGTTATGATTTTCCATATTTAAATATGAGATGCAATTCGTTATTACTCATTTACTGATATTTATGTCTCACATGTATATGTTAAATCTTTTATATGTAATTAAAAAGATGGGTTTGAGGTAGTCGGAGGTGGATTGTACTTGTGTTGGTGAAAAGAAAGAATAAATTATATAGTTTAAGGATTTTTAGTAATGTTCATCGTATTTCTCTTTAAACAAATTTTAAATCTTTACATTTTAAGAAAATATTATGTTTTTCTTTTGTTTATGAAAGTATTCTTTACGGTATATGTATAATGATTCCAAATGTAAAAATTTAGGTCGTTACAATTTCAGCCTGAAAGTGTTAGTTCCCAAAATACACTCGGAGAACATGGTTTCTACCTAATTTAACAATGTTCCTTTATTGAATCAATGATTTCAAAGTCGGAAGTTTACAAAATCAAGATGGTTTTAAAATAAATCTAGTCTCAATAAGAAAATTTAAATCTTAAATCTTCACTCATTTCAAATCAATAAATACTTACTTAATGCTCTATTTTGATTTTCAAGTAAGTTTTTGATCTTCAATCTTAGGTTGTTGGCTTCATATTTTGTTGTGGTAGGATATGCATGACATTATAATAACTTTCTTAGCCCTTATTGGATCTTCATTATTTTCAAAATATACATTCTTCAATAAAATAAAATAATATTACACGCAAACTCAAAACCTTTTTTTTATTATTATTTTTTAACCACGTTCTCCATCAATTTACTATTCCAAAATATATTTTTACAATAAAATGGGGCTCAAACAGGCCCTTATTAGGATTTTGCTTAGCTTAACGCAAATTCAGCATATGATCAACAATCAAAGAATCTTAGAACTTTAGGAATTTCACATATTAGTTTAAACAAAGAAATTGTACCTTTGTCCAATGAATTCTGAGAGATCATAATTGTAAAGCAATTGTACAAGAATTTTGTTTTTTCTACCCTTTATTATGTACTATACTGATGGAATTTTGTACAAACTTGATGGATAGAGAGAAAACAAGCTTTTTTCAATTTATAAATTGTTTGAACATATATCCATGTTCATCCAATACTCCATTTACTTCATTAATTACAAAGTATAAGCATATCTTAAAAAGTCTTAATCGGATGTCGAGGCGTAAGCCTCAAGAGAACATCCTCTTCCCTATTACTATTAGTGTTTTTCTCATTCTTTATCCTCTACTAGCAATCATGTATTCTCCTTCCCCGTTCCCTTTCGTGTCCTTTCGTGTAAAGACGTGAAAAAGAAAATAAAAGAGCCGGCTGACATTCAGGATTATCCGAAAATTGCCCAAAAAGCTAAAGCTAATAACAAAATCCATGGAAAGCGCACGTGGCCTCGAGGCATAAACCTCACAAATGGCCCTTAAGAAGTAAGTTTAGAGGTGTTTTATGAAAGCTTCACATAATGCGGGATTCGAGGTGTAAGCCTCGAATAGTTGTTTTAAACAATAAATATACATAAACTTCAATATACAAATTTTATGCATAATCAATCAACATTAAAGAATCACTTTCACTTGCTTCATTAAACCATTTACTCCATTAAACTTTCAATAATGTTTCATGAATTGACTATATAAACTATTCTTACAATTCTATCAACAATGGTCCAAAATCTAGTGTTCTCAACATCATTTAATGATGTTTCAACCAATCATCGTGGCACCTAAATTTCCCTGATTACATCTGAATTGTATATTTGGCTTCTTCTTTGATTGAATTCAATTTACATACTTTGGCCAAAATAAAAATCACCCTTATAATCCTAAATTATATCATATAAATGAATCCAAATTCCAACTAAGCTTATATTATGAAATATCCTGGATGACACTAAGGAAAGTTGGACAACCTCTTTGGCGATGCACAGCATTATTACTAATTCCCAATTAAATAATTATTATCCTCATGATATCATATCATCATAATAATACCATCTATCATAATTGTATCGCCATTGTGTGATCATTATTGTCAAAGTGCTATTTAACAGTCATCATAACATGTCATTATGATTTTCATCACTAACATTGTGCCAACACCCTATCAAGGGGCTGTAGATAATTTCATAATGAAGTTAAGTGAAACTCCTTTCAATTACGTGCATAAGGCATAATTGCCTGAAATAATATGAAATGCATTATATTGACCAGTCTAATAACAAATTATCACCTAATGCACCTTTCTCATTTCGTCATGCTTGTCCCCTAGGCAAAAGCCATCAATTAGCATTTCCCCTTTCTGAAACAAAGTATACTAAGCCCTTGGAATACAATTTTATTTCTCTGAATAGATTCCCTCTTCTTCTTCTTAGATCATGACACTACGTCACAATACTTGTCCAAGGATACCGAGCTTACCCATTCCATCTTATTCCTTGAATTCATACTTTCGGCCCACAAAGATTCCTCCAATAACCCACAATTTTAGTTAGTATCCAACTCTTCCAATCTTTCCCAATACTCTCCACCTCATTCTTATGGGTGTGTTCGTCTCCCATTATTGGGAGAAAAATAGAGTAATGAATAGTATTTTTTGGAGAATTGGTGGTTGAAATTTAAATTAACTTTATTGGTTTTTGTGTAGAATATTTTATGGGTGAATGTGTGGTGGAGAATTATACTGTAGCAAATAATTTTTTTGGAATAATGGTAGACAAACATGGGCTATATTTCTCTTTTGAATTTGCGAACTTGCTCTCCATATGGCAAGAAAATTTTATCCACCTCATTCTAAATTAAGAACCTTGAGGTGGCCAGATTATCATCCTAAGATGCACGTCAACAAAATATTTTCATTTAAGAAATAGTGACATGAGATCTTTACGTAATTCTACCCGGAAAAGATTTTCATTTTGCTTCTGCTTAACTTTGATCAGTGCTAAAATTTTATAATTCTCGTTTCAGATCCTTCCAAGTTTTTAGCGAAAAACATGAAAAGTTAAATCCACATGCATTGCCACCGTCCCCTTCTTCAGGCTAACAAAATCTCATAAGCACTGGTCTTCCAGCCATAATTCGAAAACTCACCTGTTAGTACTTAGCACTATCCTTCTCTTTCTTTTTATTCCCCCCCACCCCAAAACCCCAACACCATGTGAAAATTGGAATATTCTAGTAGTTAAAGCAGATAATACTAAACCCTAGCAGGAAAGTCTAAATTTATACTCTCTACTTTTCTTTCATTTTCCGTTTTGACAATGCAAAACAAATTACGTCACCCAATTTTCCATTCTTTTCTTCGCCCTTTTTTTTTATTTTTTACATAAAAGAAATCTTCTCATTCAACTGAAACTTTGAAGCAGAAGTTACAATAAATAGAAACATTTTCAAGGCAGATATAAACAATTTGAAGAAGAACAAAATGGTAAAAGGAAATCCACGAGCTCAACAGCACTAAAAAATACATCTCATGCATAAATAAGGATACATTTTACCAAATTAGAACCAAAAACCAACAGTAAATTATATTCCCTTCCTTCAGTCGAACATATAATTAAATTGATATAATTCATTTCCAATTTCAACGCAAAAATTGGATATTGAAGAAGTTTTTCGAACACGAAGAGTGTGACACAAAGACAAACCTGATTCATTAAGATAACGGAAGACAAGATAATTCAATTCGGCCGATGTTAGAGAGATCATTGCCACAGATCGCCGGTCGGAAATTGACGGTGGGGTAGGGTGGGATGGGAGTCGGAGTCGGAGTCGGAGTGTGAGTGTCGTTACGTTTAGAATAGAACTTATAAACGCTCATACTGTCCGTGGGCCTTGGCTAACCCAATATAGACGTCTATATGCAGGGCCAACCCAATATATGATCCTAGGCAAATTTAAGGTCCACGATCGCTAAAATTTGCCACCAAGCCTTTTGATAGTGGAAAACTTACGGGTCATACGTATATCTATGGAAAACTTACGAAAATTAATAATCATTATAATTATGGAATATCGGTAATGTGACAGTTTATATAGAATGATGTGATTGGACAGTTCAATTTTTATAAGAAGAGAAGGGGAGGAGATAGAGTAAAAAAT
Source organism: Fraxinus platypoda (assembly GCA_903798405.1). Lineage (NCBI taxonomy): Eukaryota > Viridiplantae > Streptophyta > Magnoliopsida > Lamiales > Oleaceae > Fraxinus > Fraxinus platypoda. The sequence goes on along the minus strand of CAIGRT010114837.1, from coordinate 3,090 downwards.
GCAAGGGATAATGGGTTGTCAAATAATCAATATTCATTATTATGATGATAAATAACATTACTCTAAAAAAATACCTTTAAAAAATCTTTATAACCCTCCGTTTAGTTCCCATTAAATTATAATTCGTTTTTCTCTATCTTCTTATCAATCGCATATTCTCCAATAAATAATATTATACATAAACTAAAAAAAAAAAATTCTTCATTCTTAACCACACATTCTCCAAAAAATTGTTATTCCCCTCATTATAATGTTGAATAATGGGATCAAACGAGTGCTAAATACGGGGCTAAAATATAAAATACTATAATTTCCATTATTATAACCATATTTCAAACACTATAAAAGCGGAGATTTACAAGTTGAAAATATGACCTAAACCCTTCAAATCAATCAAAATCAAAATTATAAGAGACAATCTTGCACAAATCAAAATCATATAAGATCAAGGGCTGCTTCAACTACATTTTCTTCAAAATTTTCTTTTCCAAATTTGCAAATAATTTTGTACAAATAATCTTGCACAAACCTATAGGTTCGTAAATTTCTAACGTTTGATTCAATTAGATGATATTTTGTTTGATTATTGAGTAATAAACTATATATTTCATGATTATTGAGTATAAAGGAAGCAATTATAGGCCAATTTCAGATGATAACTACTGATTAATGCCCTTATATAACTATTGGAATCATGAACACAATTTTCACCTTGATTTAGATGTCGTTAAGATTTGTTTAGTCTAGTCCATATGAAATTTCATCTTTAGATTAATGATTTTGAGTTAGTATATATTAAAATTCAAATTTGTATTAATTGGATTGAGCTAGTGTTGACCTTAGAACAATGATCAACAAATTCCCTTTACCTAGTTAGGGTTTTCTCCCTCTAAACTCACTAATTCTTTAGCATGAGTAAGAAGATAAATGGCTATTTAAAAGGGGAATTTCTCATATTTGCATGCCTTTCTCATTTCTCTGTTATGAATATTTATAAATTTCTAATAAGTCTTTGTTAAGTCATTTTTTTAATGACATATGGCAGTCATTGATTAACTGGCTTCCAATTGAATATGTTATCTTGTTCACGTTTTATCCACCAATATAATCCTCATATTTTTGATGAAGTTATCTGCTCGCTTTTTATATTCAAGATCACTTATGAGTTTTCACGCTATTAATATTTATTAACCTTTTGTTCTAAGTTTACATATATTTCGGCTCTTTAAAATGCTCACTTAAATACATAGGCTCGCTTATGATTCCTTGTATATTAATTGATAACAATTAATGTACATGAAAATTTAACATTTGATCAATTCAAGTGATGCACGCAATAAGTTTGTGAAAATGTAACTACAAATTTTTCTTTCAACTAAAAAGTGACATGATGTAACACTTTATTATTTTTTGCATATGAATTAAGTTGCTAGAATATAAAAAGTGACATGCACTGTGACTTGTATTTAAGAAAGTCACAGATTGTCTCGTTTTAATTCATTTTTGATCAATTAAAGATATGCAAATGTGTGTTTATGAAAACTAAAATAGGAATATGAATTAAAAATTGCTTTATGTAAACAAGTAACATGATATAATACTTTATTTGTCTTGCTATGAATTAATAAATTGAAATTTGAAAGTGACACACTTTGTCTCTTTTTTAAAAAAAAGAAAATCTCACACTATTTCACTGTATTTTATTCATTAAAAAGTGACATATCATATTATTTTTTAGTACAACCACTACACCAAAAATAATCATTTGCAACACTTAAAAGACAACATTTGTTGATAAATGTTGCTAAAAGGGTCTTTTGACAACATCTTAGTAAGTGAATATTGCAATTAGTTAATATAATTGAGTTTTGACAACATTTTTAAAATGAATGTTGCTAATGTCACTTTTTGCAACGTTTCATCTTTTCACAACGTTTATTAAATGTTACGAAAAGTGTCTTTCTGCAACATTTAATGAACGTTTCAAAAAGGTAAACTTATAGCAACGTTTTTGAAACGTTGCAAATTACTTTTGTAGACTAACTTTCCGCAACGTTTTTTAAGTGTTATTAATATGGACCTTTCGCAACGTTTGGTGAACATTGCTAATAAGCTTACCTTTTGCAACGTTTATTAAACGTTGCAAATAATATTCTGGCCCATTTAAATCAGTCAATCACATTCTAACCCAACAGCCCACAAAATACCTAATATTATACCGGCCCAACCCGACCCACTTGGTTAAATAGAAAAATTGAAAAACAAAAATAAATCAAAATCAAAAGGAACGAATTCACTAAATAACAATACAGAAGCCCTAATACTCCCAATCATTGTCCAAATCGCTCCCAAATCACTCGCCCAAATCGTTCTCCCTCCCCTCAAATTGCTCTCCCCTCAAATCCCGTTTGAATCCTCAATACCGTTTGAAGTTAATCGTCAATCAGTTGACGTTAGTGCCGGTCAGTTTCTTTCTTTTTTTTTTTTATCAATTTTTTCGTTATTTGCTCTATTTTTTCAAGATTTTGTTGTTACATTCCATAAAATTCCTTGTAGATGGTTTTTGCTGTTAGTTTTTAATTTTTGTTGTGTGTAGGTTGAGTTTAACAAAGCCGCACAATCTCTAACAGATGCTGTGGTTCCAACTGCTCAGAAGAAAACTGCCCTAAATCAATTGGTCAAGGTATTGCAATGTATGATTTTTAATTTTGGTTCAACATAAATCTCTACTATAATTTGGCTCATTATTTTTGCAGACTAGCCAAACTGCTGATAATTTTGTTGTTCAGCCCTCTCTTTTTTCATATAGGATAATGTTGCCATAATCTTAGTGCTAGAAGCAAAGTTCAGTAACCAGGGTGTTGATAATCCGAGGAAGAGGCAGCTTGTTTGTGTGGTAAGATAATGTGCACCACGACTATATTAATTTGTTATTAATGTGACTTCCAACATTTGTCCATAGCTTCCTTTTTCTGCACTTGTTTAATTCAGTCGGTGGCCTATCATATTTGTTATTTATTAGCGGCTTTTGTTCCATTATGCTGCTTTAATTTGTTCTGGTATTAACCTTTTAGAATTGTTAATCATTCT
>CAIGRT010114831.1:0-10868 GCA_903798405.1 Fraxinus platypoda | reverse complement strand
TGTGACCAATTATTTGGTTGATTGTGACCAATTATTGGTTACTTTTTGACCAATTAATAATGCGTGACATAAAAATTGTGACTGTGACTCACATTTTAATAAGTTATAATCGAGTTGTGACCAATAAAAGTAATCTGTGATCTATAATTTGATGTTTTGTGACCATAAAATAAGTTATGACTTATAAATTTTATGATTTGTGATCGATGAACAAATTGTGATTTTTAAATTCTTAATTTGTGACTGATGAACGAACTGTGACCCTAAAAATTTTGAATTTTAACCAAATTGCATAGATATTTAACATTTATATATTTATTAATAAAATATATAATTAATTAATTAAATTATAAATAAATTTTAATGAAAACCTAATTTTTGAAATTTAAAACTTCTATCCCTAATTTTGAAATAGTAATACTTAAATACCTTATTTATGTATTGTTCCCAAAATTTTATATAATGTATAACACTTGCTATTTTAGCCCCTATTTTGTTTGTATTAAAATTCAATTAAAGTTAATAATTAATTTTAAACATATTTCATGGACTCCACAACTTTTCAATCATGCATTTCATCAACTTCTATCAAAATCTACTAAAAATCTGATTTTAATTTCTACGGACTTAATGTTTTAGCTTTCTAGTAATTTACGTATACTTATATGTACAAGTAAAATTTCTTACTTTTTAGTTTCCATGCTTTTATGTGAATAAAATGTGCACCTGAAAATAAAGAAAATCCTATAATTGGATGAGAAGTTTGCCTAAAATATATCAATTAATTATAAACTATTTCTTATTTTTCTTACTCAAAAATTTGCTTATTTTCTTTGGATGGTAGGGATGAGATGAATTAGTCCAAAAAAAATCCACCACTTGAAAGGGACCGTTCGACTTTCTTAAAAACGATCTGTACATATGTACAACTAAACTTGAAAAACTGCAAAAACATACGTACGTAGATGCAGATTTGAACAGTTTACAATACCAGTATCATTTGTGATTATAACTATGTAGGAACCTATAGATATGCATGTCCACAATCAGAGATAAACTGAAGCCATCAATGTGGAAATATATACAGCCTCAAGCATTTTTTGTTTTTAACCTGAATGCAAGTACTACTTGTTGCTGGCAGCGCGATCTTTCTTTGGTCCGCCGAGAATACGAGAAATCTGGAGACCTCTGCTAAATGCTTGGTTGAACAACATCCGAGTTTGGAACTCAGAAACAAAAGGGAACCATGCCAAGAATGCGACAGGGGTGAATAATAGGAATCCAATTACAATTTCATAACTACGTGCAAGCGTTCGAACTGATGCCCAGATTCCAGCACGCACGACTAAAGGCCTTAGAGCTTGTGCAATCTGTTGAAAGGAGAAGAATGTTGGGTGAGAAACACAGAACCAACAACAAATTGATTAAAAGGATGGAAGAAAAACGTTTAGCTTCCAAGTGCATGTTTGGTCGGTGATTAAATAATTAATTAAGTGATTATAACTTGGGTGTCTTATGGAAAGTGCGGATGATGAATGGATGGTAGTTGAGGTTCTACGAAATGTATAGATAAAAGTATGTTTCACTAGAAGTGATTATATAATAATCACCAACCAAACATGGACTAAGTTCGGACATTGTGATAAAGGTAAACGGGAAACAAAGAAGCCGAACAAGAGTAAGAATTTACTTACCGATAGTAATCCCCATCCTGTGGGCATGAATGCGAGAATACAAACTATAATGTCTACTAATGTCATGTCAAGTACAGCTATTAAGGTAATCAATACTGCAACGAACGAAAGAAATATGAGGCCTTTAATCAATCGAAACACAATCTGAAAATCGGCACTGAATCTCCTCCTTCCGACCGAAACAGCCTGCAAATATTCAGGGCTTTTATTGAACGTGAAAAAGGAAAAACAATGATAAATTTTTTTCACCCTAGAAAAGGCATTCACCACTCAAAAATGAGAGTTTTTTAATCGCAACCTTATGATCCAGTTTTATCTACCACTTTAATGACCTTTATGGCAAGATAAAGACGTGAGTTCTAAAAAACTGACAAGGAACTCAATTAAAGATAAGTTCAACATAAGTAATATAGCAGCTTACCTTCACCACTAGTAAGATCGCAAAGATCACGAGCCATGAAAGACCATAAACCTGTAAAAGAAGCAAAGTGATACTGATATTGTAGCAGCAGCTTCTGAAACTACTCAACGAACTTCAAATACGTGTAAAATTGTAGTAACGTCGTACCAGAATACTCTTGTTTTTCCTGGTGAAGCTTAGGTGATATATTAGCCCGTACTGATATAAAAAAAACCGCACGGATAATAATATCTCAAAAATAATACCACGTTTCCCAGAATGAAAAAGATGTACTTGTTCTTTCTCCCACCAAGATTCCCAACTCTTGTCCGGAGGCACACCAATGCCTCCTCTATTATTCATCCATTTGTGCCAATCAGTCCAGTCATCCACAATTTTCTGCCACTCAAATCCAGATGGATTGAAGAGAAAAGGAGCAAAAAGCCATGTACCCACCAGGAACCATATTGATACAGTTATGAATACATATGCAAGAACACCTTTATATGTACCACCAAATATATGGTATACGAGTAGTAAAATCATCAGTTCAATTCCCTTGATAAAATGGCTCCGGGAGTACAGCCGATAATTGTCAGCAAACTTTGCATGAAACACAACAAAGCCTCGACCTGTACCTCGATATTGTGCGCCGCCATGAAGCAAGGTTCTTCCATAATAATGTGTCCTTGTTCCAAGAGAAAATGTGAAAAATACAGGAGCAAGTTGTAGTTGCATCAGAACAAAATCAGTTAATGCATTACGGAAACCCCTTTCGAGGCCTATCTCCATCATCATAGGCAAAGCCATTAAGAGTCCAATTTGAACAAAAGACTGAGAAGCAAGAGCAACTTGAAGAGGCTTATTGTCACGGATTGCAGGATGGTTACTCAAACCTTTTTCCAGTCCACTGAGAACCAGATAGAGACGACCATACAGAAACACATATACTGTTAGCACAGTAAGCTGCCAAAACAAAACGGTAGCTTAGATACAACTTTGAGCAGATAACCTTATTAAGTAAATGAAACATGGTTTGAACAGTACCAAGGTACTAAAATAGAAGCCCACTGTAGTGAAATAACACGACAGCATTCGGAAAAAGTCAAAACGGTGCCCAAGCCTATAAACATCACGACTCACTGTCTGCTCTCCATTCCCACAAGCTATCTTTGCCTCAAAAAGCGAGATTTGGTTGAGGCCCACATCCCTTCCTTTACCCACTTGTATGTATTCGTGATGAGTAACATTGCCTCCACGTAGTGTGGAATTGAAACCTTCACGGAATAAAGAGATGCATGAGAACAGCTAATCCCTAAATCTACTGTAAATTAGACACGAGTTGTCTTAAGAATATGATGATGCCTGCAAATATGTCCTCGCTTAAGTTGATAATTTTAGAAGCTTTGCTGACACCACCTCTCGTCAAGTGAAACAGTCTATCAAACACATCTGGATGCCCATAGTGGAAACGAACCCTGACAAATCAGCAAACAACTAAACCATAAAAAACAAAATCGACCCCCGTCACCAAAAATTTCTTGACATATATCCTTGTGTGTTAAATACAGAGCACTAGAACCAATAATTGATCTTGTAATCCGGCAACAAACTAAGCCAAGAAATATTCACAACCAAAGAGGGATTTTAACATGCTGTATGTTTGAGAGTCCTAAATGCTCATAAAAACAGTGGCTTTAAAGGAATAGAAAAGGAGGGATGCAGATAAAAAAGCCACACAGACAATAAAGAAGGCAAGTTAAATACCTTTAGAATCACAAGTTTACAAGGTTGAGCAACTAAAAGGTTTGCTGAATGATAGTGGAAGACGAGTAAAAAGGGTCAAATTGAGCAAGTATTCAAGACTATGCTCGGCATGAAAACAACAAAATTTTTAATAGAGGTAAATGTTTATACAGAAATAGACAACCTAATAATGAAAATAGCAGGTTAAGCCCCACCATAAATATTGGATTTCTATAGGAAGGCAAACTAAAAGAACTTAATCCAAAACCACAATAACAGGATATTTGTGTTTGAGAGAGAGAAATAAAGAATGAAAACAACGATGTAAATAAAGGAAAAAAGGGGAAAACAATGGAAGAAAATAGAGAGACAGTATATACGGTTTTTAGGTTGACCATCCAACTACAGGGAAGACAAAGATGCAACAAAATCAAAATGACAATTCTCGCCTGGTATCTTCCATAAACAACTTAAAATAACTGATAAATAAAAGAAGAACACTTCAGCTAGAAAATTAATGGCACAAGAAAAAATTAAGGGACGCAATTCTTGAAATCTAATTTGTAAGAGATCTCCAAAGTCAAATATCAATCTCAATCTCCTTCACAAACTTACTTCAATGGATTGGCCAGCAATCTTTGTCCAATTGTAACAAAACTAGTCTCCTGATTTGACATGAACCAGGCAAGTGAAGAGACACTAGAAAGAAAGAATACCATTAGTTAACAATCAATGGAAGTTATTAACCAGAATATAAATAGGTAGATTTCCGATCCTTAGGAACCTGAATTGCCATACCTGCCAGTAAATATGTGCTCTCTAAGTCCAAGAATTGTTGGCTTCCTCACACCATGTGTCTTAAGAAACTCTTGCAACAAGTTCCTCATTTTGAAGGCTTCTTCCATGTAGTTGTCCTGTACATCGAATATTTAATAATTAGGCACAAGTCAAAAGGTTCAGGTATACATTTGTTCAACCCATCCAGATAAATACCTGGTTCATATCTATAGTTTGCAAGCCCTCCCCGCGCGTGAAGATTATGGCATGGTTTTGGTTTTCTGGTTTGCCCTCACCTAATATGGCCGGCCCTGGAAGCTTAATACGATAAATAACCTGAGAAAGAAATTTCAACACTCGTTACGATTTATAAATTAACTGTTAAAACTTACAACAATTGTGACAAATTAGTGGAAAGTTTTGGGAGGGCATTGGGAAAACACAACAAAGACCCACTTATGCTGATATCAAACCAAGTGATGAATAAATTATAGAACTACTACATTTTCTTAAATAAAATAGAAACACAAGATGGAAGAATCTCATAGAATTAATACCAAAGTGCTTACTCGTAGAAATGGAGTGAGGGCGTGATATTAGCATAAATGTACTGATGGTATCAATTTCTATATATTAAAATCTAGTGGTACATATTTAACCCAAAATCGAAATGCAGTTTTGCACATTAACTTTCTTGTTCCCATCCTTTCTGATTTCAGTATATGACCAAAACATTATGTGATAATACTCCAGCAACTATACTACATCAAGGACTTGTACCTGGTCCAACTTTTGATCTGGATCAGATGGGTCAACAGATTTAGGTACAGCCTTCACAAGGGCTGAATAATAAACCTTCTCAACCTTCTTATCAGTTCCATCTTTACTCGTTTCTTCCAGCTCATCAATGTAAGCTACACGCACAGAAGGATACCTGCCCACCAAATTAAGACAACAGACTTACCAACTGAATACTAAACCAATTGATCAATGGGAAATTGCCATTCCCCAGACTTACTTTGTCATGAGTCTCAAAATGTCCGTGGCACGATGATCACCAGATCTTTTTTGAATCCCATACTGTTGGCATGACACCACATATGTGAACTTCATGTCTGCCACTGCTTGACATTGTGCCAGTAGTGACCTTTCATTTGTTTGGTGTTCCTCAGTATTGGACTCAGCAGCCTTATAACCTTTCATTAAATCTGTATCAAAGAGTAAACCAATATACATGACTGTTCTCTCAATTATAGTAGATGGTGAAGGCACTACAAGGAAACACTTCTTCATCACCTTCCCACTTTGCCATGTCAAGAAAAGCCTGCAGTTCCAAAGCTTGCCTATAGTACATCATGCCTCGTACTGTTTGGAACAGTAAGGACACGTCAAGAGCATAAAGTCAATTTAATGGAAAATGGATGAAAGTAAAATACAAACAAGCATAAAATATGGGATACCGGTTTTGGTCAATGTCTGGCCTCTGTATGATGCCCACAGACGAAGTTCTTCTTCTAGTCTTGTGTTTAACTTGAGATCTTCTTCGCTGATGCAATCAACCCGTTCCAGAAAATTCTCCCATTCATCTGTATAATTTAATAATTGGCTCACCCTAGAAGTACTACATCATGCCTATGTATGTGACAATAATCAACAGCCAATATAAGCAAACCTGGGAAGATTTTTTGCAAATAAAAAAGTATGGAAACACCATCTTCGTTTTGCTTATCCAGCAAATTAATGGAGAAGGTAACTTCCTCATCGTAGTATGGAGTCAAGATGCTATAAAAAGCAAAATCAAAATATTTATGTTAAGGTAAAAGTTAAGAAATACACGTGAGCACAAATGGAAAAATATCATCCATAATTATGTCAGTATCCCTATACTAAACACCATAAAATGTGCGTCTCCAAAAGAACTGACATAAAAGGCACTAGGTAGTCTATATGAAACAATTTATTTCAAGTGGTTCACCATTAAGAAAATAATAACACTTTCTTCTTGAAAACATCAAAAGCTGTCATATACAAAATGATTGTCAGTCCACTCTTATGATTTGAAATCGGGTGGAGAAAAGAAGAGATAAAACAAAATATTCTGCATAATAACATTATCAACCAATAAATTGTTCTTAAAGATAAGAGTCCTGCAATTAATCAATTCACCAGCAGAGGATTTTTTTACATCAAGCAATTGAATGAACTGGTTGTTCTCCTCAGGAAACAGCAACAACTGATATTCTTGAAGGTAAACACAGAAGCCTCATGTTTTCAAACTATATTCATTGGCTGTAAAGATAAACAATTTTTCGTAACGGTGTATGCAACTAATGTTAAAAAGAACGCCATACAGAATCTATAGGTTCCAAATTTTGTCCTTCCCCAAAGTAATTCACTGTCTATGAAGCTGCAATGCAGAAAGAAAAAAAGGGAAACGAAATGGAAAAAGTGCCCTGATATTGTTCTATGACGTAAAAGAACATCTAAAGTTCATAAATAAATGCCTTGATCTGAAGATACTTACGAAAAGGACAGCATATTGCGAACTTTAGGAGCTGCAGGCATGTCCATAAACAACGAATTTGAGAAGAATGAAATGCGCCTCCTGGCTTCTAAATTGGATGGCACATCCATAGCTGACTCCTTCACAGTAAGCAGTAAATGAAGCCGTCCAATCTAACCACACAAGTAGCACTTTTACAATCACAGATCATTGATTACGCAAAATTATGTGCCCAGATTGTACAGCAATAACCATTAGGTCTACACAGTTCAAACACTTGTGCTACCCCACCCCACCCCACCCACTTTGTTATTACGAATCTGAGTTCATTGTGCTAAATTAAAAACCTTGCAACACAAGAAGATCTCTTCCCAAACACTACCAATCAGCACTTAAGACTTACTTTCTCTTTCCATGCCGCCGTATCTTCTGTAATTGGAAACTTTAGCATCCCAAAGTACTGAACTTGTTGATCAAGAGGAGTCATCCCCTGATGCATCCCATAGGACCCACCGTGAATGGAATCTAGCAAGCTATAGTAGAAAAATAACAAGTACATCCATATTAACATGCAACTGTGGTTGGTCTGATAATAATCTGCAAGTCATTACCTAGGAACAGTGTCATCCATTATGTCCCTGGTTACAACCTCTAGCATGTTGAGCAAGACAATTACTATTTGATCCTTGTCCTCCGGCTTATTTTGATTCTGCGGGATTTCGATGCAATACTATCAGACCCCAGTCTACCTCAATCCTAAGGGGAAGTGAAATCAATAATACGTAATGAAAAAGTTTACCAGATACTCTATGAGCTGCACAAAGTTCTCATAGAGGTTAGGAAGATTACTCATATTAAATTCTCGTATCAGATCACCCTGCTCTATGTGCTGATCAACTTTGGAAAAAATTTCATCTATAATGCTGAAAATTATCAACCACGAAGAGTAAGTTTCGATTAAGAATTTTATACATGCACAAAATAATTTTGAGTTATACTCATATGCAATGGACTGACCGCTTCTCACGTTCTCCCAAAACCAAAGTGTTAATGATGTTTTTACATGAAGCATAGCACTCGCGAATGGCACAGCGCATATATATATCAGCATTCAATCTTTTGTTCAGCTCACGATCTCTCCCATTGCTATCTTTAGCCATGTCCAAAGCTACAGGAAGCTATACGGTAGACCAGTGATAGATTACGCTAAGTTTGCTCTAAAAATTTCACAAAATGAAGCAGTACGATGATCCTACCTTGTTAGCTAGTAAAAAGGGAGGCCACTGGATAAGGTCCAACTCAGGGTCAGCATGATATGGCACAAGTAGCAGGTTCATTTCCCTATTATGGTACATCCACAACCATAACCAGAGAAAAAAATAATTAACTTGCAGAAAGATGTGAATAAAAGTATTTCAGAAAATAGATATGAGAGAGAGAGAGAGAGAGAGAGAGAGAGAGAGAGAGAGAGAGAGAGAGAGAGAGAGAGAGAGAGAGAGAGAGAGAAAAAAAGATATACTTTGAGATAGAGAGAGAGAGAGAGGAAAAAAAAGATATCCTTTGAGAAATAACAATGCTTCTGAGTTCCTCAAGAATATTACTCCCTTAAGTTGGCAGCTTCACTTTACCTATAATTTATCAGATCCTCCTCTCTAAAGCTTTCAATTATTTTGTTCCACATCTGAGCAAACCTAGCTGCTTCCTTGTCTTTATTAGATTGGATCTGCAAAAACAAGTCAATTCACAGATGGTATCATAGATATTTAAAAAACAATAAAAGGAAACAAGAACATGAATAAATGGGGCACAATATAGTGAGCAGACTATAAATGAATCATTATTTACCTCAGTAAATTTGCGGGAGAATGTAGCCTTCAGTCCCTTCTTAGGCTTTTCATCTTTATCTGCTGGGATCAGGCAAGCACTTAAAGCACCTGGCAATGATTGAAACCGAGACCTGAGCATTCCCAATGTCCTAATCTGAGGGCGGAAGAGAACATGAACTCCATCAGCTTAGGAGCACTGATCAGTGCAAAATCAACTTTAGAAATGAGTGTAATACCACCTTTTCTACATGACTAAGATAGATAAATAGCTTATAATACCAGATAAATAGAAAAAAATCAGATGCTTTAAGAAAAAACCAGGAAGCTTGTTTAGAGACATTAGTGATTTTCATCCATAAACACAGCCGACAGTGCACAGCACTTTATCAGTGATTGAATACATCAAGAAGTTGATGCTTCTGGATCATGCATACGGAATATTACCTCAAACAAAAAGTCGAGAAATTTAATCTTGTTCACATGCAAGCATGCTTTAATGCCATTTATTACAGTTATCTTGTCCATGAGCATGCATGCTTTAATGCCGTTTATTACAGTTAAAGTCTTCAGCTAAATCCGAATGACAGCTAAGAACTAAAAAGTGAGAATGAATGGAAAAGACAAACATGAAATGGGAAGATTTCCAGGTAAAATTAATTTCCAGGAATAAGATTAAACTGGTGAACGTTCACAGGACAAAAATTGCCAATATATTAAGTCTATGTTTGGCCCCCATTTTTACAAAACTCATTTTCAACCACACATTCTCCTATAAAATAATATTACACGTAAATCGAAAAAATTTCCTTACTTTTTAACCACACAATCTCCAACAAAACACTATTCAAAAATGCATTTTTTGCCCAAAAATGGGGCTCAAGCACGGGCTAAAAAGTGCAGCAAAATCTAAATATGAAGAACAGCTGAAACTGTAAATTAAAATCAATGGAGCAAGCATCCTGAGAATATTTCATGTCTTGAACTCTGGATCACTGTTTGAACTACCTAACAGAACCAAGAGCTGAAAGCAGCAATGCAAACAAACTTATGTTTCTGAAATATATGGAACGGTCTCACAACAATACCAATGTTATGGTAGAATAAGGTGTTGGAAGTAATGCACTGGAGACTGAAACAATGTGATAGTACTTTCTGAATCATTTCAGTGGCCTTCCAAGCCTAGTTGCAAACTAAATTTCCATGTAATCTTTCCAAGGCATTTGACAAACTGCTCATTAAAAAAAGCAGGTTTTGAACGTAAGGAAGAACCTGAATCTTTACCCCAGAAGGAGGATAATTTGAGGTCTGGCCATGCATTAAGTACGAAGATTCTATTTAAATTTAGGGAAACACTATAGGACATGATCTCAGTAGTAAATCACCAAAATGAACATGAAAACAATTATTAAATCAAATGCAATTTGCAAAAAGAATTATAGAGAAGAAATGACCAACAAAATCATATTCTTTCCAACAGGTGAACAAAGAAAGCTTACAAACATTAAATGAAGAACTCTCACCTTGCCAAGAATCATTTGAATCATTTCTATCACAACATGACCTTATATTAATTTGTTATACTCTGAGAAGAAAGCGTGCAGGAGAGAAATGAAACCTTAAGGACAGAGACGCAGTGTGTAAAACTACAAGAGGAAGCAAGCATACTGAACAGTAGAGCAGCAGACATAGAGCAAGTTTGGGTTTGCTTAAAAGCAACTTACAGTTTTTTAGACAATAACTGTGTTGGAGTAAAAGAACAGGAAGGCTACCCAATAGTGTTAGCTTGTCCCACTATTTATAATAAGAGTTAGGAAAACTTTAGGAAACCCTATGTATTACATAAAAGACCTAAATACCCTTTAACACTCCCCCTCAAGATGGAGCATATATATTGTGTGCTCCAAACTTGTTACAAATGTACT